>OZ021679.1:25855037-26095810 GCA_963978505.1 Listrodromus nycthemerus | reverse complement strand
GATACACACGCGAGATACCGTTTGCGAACGACTCGCCTCGACCTCCGGAATAGTACAGGACCGCGCATGCGCCTCGACTACTTTTTCAACGGCGCATTTTTTTTTTCTGCGTCGATTTATTCGTGGAATTGTCACGGCTGGCCGCACAGATTCGGCGACTGTTGCGATCATCGAGGAGACGCTGAGAGTTACCAATTTTTAAGATCGATTTCTTTCTTTTTCTCGACTTGTAAAGGTCCTGGAATATTATTGTTATTATTATTATTATTAATAAAGCACGCATGTTCGATCTCACTTTCCGTTCGCGCGAAGTCAACGACGAAAGGCATTTTTATTTCACTAGGTGCGAAAATTGTACTTTTACGCACGCTCAGCCGAAAACTTCCATTTTCACACCGCGTGACGTCAAATTTCGTACGATATATGCGCGATAAAATTTCTCTCGTCAGGAAAAACAAAAAATCCAATCGCACTCGTGTCATAAATTATAATTTACACTTAATTATAAATTATAATTGGCTGAATGTATGCTAAGACACTTTCTCGCCCTAGTGCGAGAAAAAAAATTGAATATTGCGTTTTCAGCTTTACGCTCACGTGCGTAAAATCGCAATTTTCGCACCGTGTGACGATAATTTTTATTGCGACGATCTTAAATAAATTTAACTTCGATTCGATTCCCATCGAAAAGCAAATTGCAACAAAATTCCTTCGTTTGGCGTTTTACGTCGAATCGATTCATAAGTTTTACACTTCCTCTCTCTAAACTAATAGTAATAATATTAATAATAATAATAATAAAATATTTTAATAATAATAATAAAATATTTTAATAATAATAATAAAATATTTTAATAATAATAATAAAATATTTTAATAATAATAATAATAATAATAGGTGAATTCGCCGAATAAAAATAGTCGGCACGCTCGATGAAATATATGTCGAGTCTCTCGTGTTTACACCGTGACGATTGATCTAGCTTCCCTGTGCGCGCTTGCGACACAAGCGTGTACTTAAACTGCGCGTTTGATCGTCGGTTTACGCCCACCACGAGAGACCCCCAAAGATTATTTATTTCTGTCACCAAAGGCGGATTTAACTCATCGGAATTTTCTCGACGCTCGGTGGATAGAAAATTTGCCAAAAAAAAATACGAGTCGTCCGATGCACCATCGGGAAGACCGAGGCGCAATAAACATTTCCGACGCGGGTCTCTCACGCCTTTGTCTTGCGTCTCGCTGCGGACCATGTGAGATTCCAAACCGAGACATTAATTCGATCGAAGTTTCTGTGCATGGCCGGTGCGCCGAAATTTTTTTAAAATTTCAGCCTTATGAATTGTGTCAAGATCTTTTTTTTTTTTTTTTTTTTTTTTTTTTTTTTTTTTTTTAGAAAGGTGTATAAATATTATCACACAATTGTTCGTGCGTATGTAGAATCGCGTTGGCACAGCAAACAACCCAGATACATTCCATCGATCCAGCTTGGTGTGTTCGCAATTTTTTTCCGAGGTTATTCAACCCTTCCACAGTCCTTCGACAAAACGCACGCTTATATATGGGTTATTCCGTGCCATTTCGAGTTTTCGCATCTTTCATCCGGTACTTAATCTTTTTATATGACTCGAGTGACTTTTCGATGAGTGTCGAGAGCACTCAGATTTTTTTGTCGCATAGAACATTTTTTTATTTTATTTTTTGCAACTGTGAAAAAAATAATTTGTCGATCGCCACGATTTAAAAAAATCTAAGACCGTAGAAATTTTTTTTTTTTGCTCAAACGATAACCTGTAATCGTATTGTATTTTTTCGAATTTTTTCTCTTAAAAGAAAGTCGAATAAAAATTCTTGAAAATTCACATATTACGATTAATAGATATCGCTGATTTATTTCCGCTTGAAAACAGGACGTTTTTTTCCCTGAGAGAGCGTGATTGCTTTTGAAAGGCTGCATATTTTTCATGTTCCGTTGTTGGCTAATTCGTCCAGAGACTCAATGTCGAGCCGCGGAAATTCCGCCTCGCCGACTGTTTTCCGCAGCTTCGCTTTCGTCGACCCTGAACCGGAAGATTATCGACTCCGGCGAGCCTTTACAATCGGCGGTTACACGATAGTAAGTACCGTCGGGCGACGGTGGTGTCGCTGTGTGCGCGTTGCTCCGCACACGCCCCTCCGATCTCGACGCGTCGGACAGGCCGATTTACCGTGCTTCGTTCGTTTCCTCGACTCGCGCGACAGTCCGATTCCACGCTCGTGTCTGCTAAACTGACGTACGCCTCTCTCGTTTTGCATGGCACAAAGATTCCTCTGTTCGTCAGGAATGCCAAGAATGTCATCGTCATTGTCGCCGCCTGCCCGATGCCTCGGGTTTAATGTGTTATTATGAATTATTCAGCGCCATGAAAACTCCCTCGTTCGTTGAGACTGGGAGTGGCGCCTGCGCATCGAACATTTTCTCGTCCCCCTTTGTACTCGACACAAAGCCACAGATTGTCCTGATTACAATAGAAAGATTATTGGTATTGATTCATATGCATTTTCGATCGTTCATAAATAAATGTAAATCGTATTTGTTTTTTTTTCTTCGTTTCGCCACTTCCATATAGGTTTTCTAGAAAAAGTAACAGCGCAGCCGTTCGCTACATTGACGTTTTTTTTTGTCCCGTCGTGTATTCGATGACCGAGCGACGGATTGTCCTGATTGTAGTCATCGAAAGATTATTATCTTTGGATCACAGCTGATCGATGAATTTTTCCATTTCATTGGGAAATTTTCTCTGCTGTTTTCTTTTTTCTTCATTTTCATTGGAGAAATCTTCGTCAATATTAATCTTCGATGGTTTGGAATTGTAAATCTTTTTTTTTTTTTTTCTCGTCTCGAAATCCTCCGGTAGAGTCGTGTGCGGGCCATTGGACGTCGCAGAGCCTCGAGAAACAGTTATTTCGTCGTGATTCATCTGTGTTTCACGAGTGAAAATATTAGTTTTATTAGTAACACAAGTAACAATAGCAATATGCGCGGTTATGTTGGCTCGTGTACTCGCATGAATTTCGCAAACAATGCCACAGTTTTCCAAGGATAATCTTAAATATTATAGAATATTATTAATCGTGTAGGTTATATTACTCATATGCGCTAACGATAGACAAACGGAACGCTAGACGATGACCTGTTTTTTACCACAACCGAACTGCTGTTTACTGTGACAATAGGACAGATTCGGCCGTGCATCGTCCGTTGTCGAATAATGTGGACCGTTTAATTCTCGTACTAGAGTGTGCGTTGCCAACACAAGAACTCGAAGCGCGAACCGTAACGCTTTCACTTCCCCCCATTACACCGCCATTACGCGCGCATCGTCATCACCGAATAAGGCGGTAATCCTAACCTAACTTTTTTTTTCATCGCATTTCTAATGCCATATTTTTTGTTCACAGGATGCGGAGCTGTTGGAGAGAGGCACCGAGTGGATGTACGACGAGTGGAGCTCGCGCCCCGATCAGGCACCACCAAAGTACGAACGTTTGTCTGACCATAAGAACAAGCGGGAAATTCAAATGATATTTGTCGATGAATTCAACGCCCGTTCAGTTGTCGCCGTTTTGCTTGTTTTTGCCGATGCAAGTGCGATGTTAGCTTCGTCAATGTCAAGACGCGATACTATAGACAATGTTTACCGCTCGACCGAGGAACAACCGAGTTCCATCACCTTGGCATTGTTCGGTGACGAGAAAATTTATCGAAGGGGGGTTTCTGCGCACGCCCCATCGACTCGCGATTCCAAAACTCTGTGAATCACGACATTATCGTAACGCAACATCTGCGACGTACAAAAGGCATTATCGTACTCGGATGTCCCACTTGCGTCATGGTCGCGATATCGTATACTGATTACAAATGACGCGCTGTCGTTCGAACTCGATTTTGTATAAAATTTTATATCTATATAGGCACCGGATACTTTTTTTTTTCCATTTTTTTTTGTCGAATTAAACTGTGAAAAGCCTAGGAGAAAAAAAATTCGTGGATTATTGCTTGATAGTTTTTGTGTACAACACTGCATTTTTTTAACCGCCCCGTTATCGCAAACTAATTATAAATTACGAGCTCTTGTTTTAACTCGATATCTATACTAAATTTTATATCGGTTTTTCAGAGGCTGGAAGTTCAAGCATCCACTGGGAATGACTAAGAAGAAAACTTACAGCATTCGCACAGCAAAAATGGGAAAAATTGGACTATTCTCGAAAGAAATACTATACGCAATGTTCCTGTCGAATATCGTGTCTCTGCTCATCGGTACAGGCCTGGGGTAAGTTGGAAAGAATGCGATTGGTTTCCGATGTTCAATTTTTCTAAATCATTTTATGGATGTTCCTAGTCGCCTGAAAGTTAAGGTACATTTTAGATTGAGCCAATCGTTCTCAATAACAAAATATTTGAGAATACAGCGTAGATGTAAAAGTCTTGTATATTTTGTTTCAAGTATTTAAATTATATCATGTATTTAATGTACAATTGTGTAATTTATCATTTTTTTTCTGCTCGCAGTATCTGGCTTAACAGACGGGGACTGATGATGCCGCGTGTCACGATCGAGTGAACTGGGATGCCGATTGACCGTAAAAAAAAGCAAGAAAGGATAAAATCAATATGGATTATTTGCGAGCTGGCCAGAAAGACTGATGCTGGACGGCACCGGAGCCTAATCATTAGTCACTCTGCACACCCTATTTTAATCCTTAAGCTACTGTATACCGTGTACTTCTGAAAATAACGCGATCGGTTTGAGTTGTGACGCATTATGTATGCTGAGGGATAATAACGACGACGCTTGAAAAGAACGACGAGAAGTAAAAAATAAAATAAAATAAAATAAAAATCTAGCAACGACATCGCAATGATCTTGTAGAGTAGGTGTCGAGGAGAACGAATGAGGGGGAAGGGATGGATGGAGAGAGAGTAGAGATGATGTCCATTTTATACTGTTTCTAATGCGTTTCTATCCGCGATAATGATATAGAGTATATAGCTTTCATAGTATTTATGTATAACTCTTACGAATTGTAGAGAGAAGGAGAGTAAGGATTGAAAAAATATGTTAAACCAGATAAGCCAATGAGATCCTGGAAGTCGCAGGACGATCTTGCGGGTGGACGAGAACAGCACGCTGTTTTTTTTTTTCGTACGCAAGATCTGTAGCAGTCAATCGTTTATTGTGAATTTTTTTTTTTAAATTAAGAATTTAGGAAATTATTAATTTCTTTAATTTTGATTTTTCCATGAGTCTTTGCCATACAAGTACGCAGCGCAACTCTGCGTCGAAAGTAAAACGCGTGTGTCATCGTGGACGTGGAGGTGTAGTTTCTAAAAGGCAATTAATTATTATCATCTTATCTTGACTATTCGTGTATAATTGACTTTCTGGTTTTCGATATTATCCTCGCTCAACTTGCAAACCTCTCTCGATAACGAACAAGATCCAAGACAACATTATTTTTTCTTGACGATAAGACTATCGAAACGAACGCACCTGTCGATTCTCTACTCGTTGGCAAAAAAAAAAGACCAAGCAACCATTAAAGGCGTGTGAGTAGAGTTAATTGAATTGCACGATGAACGTGACGGCGAATATTTTAGTGAAACTTTTTGATTTTAGAGAAACGGAAGATCAAAAGAGCGGCTTTGTACTCAATAAAAACAACGATTTTGTTTTCAAGCGAATGAAAGAAGAATATACAATACATTCGGACACTTTGTTACAAAGACCTTCTCTCACTGCAAATTGCTTATCCATTTATTATTATAATTACTCTCGTGTACCTTGTCGCATAATCAATTATATATATATATAAATTGTCTCTTAAATACGAAATATTGTATTTTCACGATGCCCCGGAGGAAAGCCAACGGATGTAACAAAAAACAAAAGGATAAAAAAAAAACAAAGTAATACGACATTATTCGATGACGTAATATATCTTTAGCTCTTCCGTTTAGGACACTGCGGTGTTAGAAATTGGTACGTGTACATTGTGGTTTTTTTCGATTTCACGATTCGAAGGATTCACTGTAATTTATCATCTGAATTTACAATTTTTTTTGTGTACGAAAATATAGTATACATATGTTTCACGGTTTAATATTAATACGAAATAAAAAGCATTTTATAAATTTGAACATCTCGATCTTTCAAGCACAACGGATCCCTGGTAGAAAAAAAAAATAGTCATCGGATCTCTGTGGAATCGATTTGTCTTATCGGAAAGTTTCTGTTTATTTAAAATAATGATTTATCGTGCTAGTGCGGTAAAGCGAACTTTACGCACGCATTGTGAAAACACAGACTCGCTTCAAAGTCCCTGTATAATGTTTGCTACAGCGCGCTATTACATTATAATATTTTCTACAAAGAATACAACAGAAGAGTCAGTCGCTAACAGCAAAGGCGTCTGCGCATGGGTCGTACTTTTCGTAAGGCGGAGCGTGTCTGAAGCAACACTGAACATACTTTTCGTGTATAAGCATTTACATAACGTTTTCATAAGAGATGTCTTTTTGAAAATCTGCGATTAAAGATAAAGATTTTTCTCTTGATTCTCTTTCCCGAAGGTGCGCATCGTTTCAATTCGAAAGACAGAAAGAGAAATAGACGTGCGCGCGTTCGAGGCCGGACGCCTTCCCGCCGCCATTTTGCGACCACTCGAGCACGTGGTACTTCCGGTGCACACGATCGCATGGCACATGGGCCATTCGTACACAACGCGAGTCTCTCTTGGTTAAAGAATAATGCTTACGAATTCATAAAACGAACTAAACAAATTCTGTACAACGATCGTTGGCGAAGAGTCAACTGAAAACCGTTCGAAATGGTGAGAACACATTCTATCGATATCTTTCTACATTGCATGTAAACAAAGCTCCCGCACTGACGGCGATCGAAAAGCGTGTGCGAGGTTGTGGTTGATACGCGTGTTGCGGCGTTTGTTTTATAACTACGATTTTTTTATTCCCAATCAGGGCAAACTCTTCGTGCTTTACGAGCATGCGGCCGGTTACGCGCTATTCTCCGTCAAGGAGTTCGAGGAGGTTGGAATGCTGCTACCGCAAGTTGAGGCGTCAGTGACGGACCTAGCGAGATTCAGCGCAGTCGTAAGCCTTATTGGTTTCTCGCCGTTCAAGACCGCTCTCGCTGCACTCGAGAGCATAAACAGCATATCCGAGGGCGTAGTTCCGGAGGATCTTCAGCTCTTCCTCGACACCAGCTTACCGAAGGTTGGAAAGAACGAGAAGCTCACGCTCGGCGTCGCCGATCCCAAACTCGGAGCCAGCATCACCGAAGCGCTGAACGTAAAGTGCGACTACACCGGCGCTGTTCCGGAACTGATCCGAGGCATCAGATTTCATTTTCACAACTTGGTGAAGGGTCTGACCGCCAAGAGCTCAGGAGTCGCGCAGCTCGGTCTGGGACACAGCTACTCCAGGGCCAAAGTAAAGTTCAACGTGAACCGTGTGGACAATATGATTATTCAGAGCATAGCGCTCCTCGATCAGCTCGACAAGGATGTCAATACTTTTAGTATGCGAATACGGTATGTAGATTCGATACGCTGAGAATATCCTACAATTTTGCATGCCCTTTAAAAAAATGTTTGAATAAAAAAATGTTGCTTCCCGTTTGAAAATGTAATTTTTATGTCGGAAGTGACGTATTCTAAAGAGTCTTGGAACCTAAACGTGTCTTTAAATTCTGTAGTCCATACGACAACTTGCCAGTGAAAGGTATTTTGTATATTTTATATTCTTACGAAACATTTGAATTTGCAGTGAGTGGTACAGCTACCACTTTCCGGAACTCGTGAAAATCGTCCCAGAGAACTACACGTACGCGAAGGTAGCCCAGCTGATAAAGAACCGTAAGGAACTGACTAGCGAGAAATTGGAGGCTCTGGAGGAGCTCGTGATGGACAGCGCGAAGGCGCAGGCGATAATCGACGCCTCAAAATCATCTATGGGAATGGACATAAGTCCCGTCGATCTCCTAAATATCGAAATGTTCGCTGGTCGTGTTATCGCTCTAGCCGATTACAGAAAACAATTGGCTGAATACCTGCGCGCGAAAATGGCCGGCGTCGCGCCGAACCTAGCCAGTCTGATCGGCGATCAAGTGGGAGCGAGGCTCATCGCTCACGCCGGATCGTTGACGAATTTGGCGAAATATCCGGCATCGACGGTGCAGATTTTGGGTGCAGAGAAGGCTCTCTTCAGGGCTTTGAAGACTAAAGGCAACACACCGAAATACGGTCTGCTGTTCCATTCGACTTTCATCGGTCGTGCTGGCACGAAGAACAAGGGAAGGATATCGAGGTATCTGGCGAACAAGTGTTCGATAGCTTCACGAATCGATTGCTTCACCGACACGCCGTCCAGCATATTCGGTGAGAAATTGCGCCAGCAAGTCGAGGATCGGCTCAAATTCTACGAAAGCGGCGACGTGCCAAAGAAGAACATCGACGTCATGAACGAGGCCATCGAGGAAGCATCCCATCTCGTAAGTGCCGAAGTCTCCGAGAACGGCAAGGAGGAGGAGTCCGCGAAGAAGAAGAAGAAGAAAAACAAGAAACGGAAGAGCGAGGGTGCGGAAAACGGCCAGACGAATGGCAACGGTGAGGCAAAGGACACCGTCGAAGCCGAAGAAAACGGGGGGGAGGCTGAGGAACCTCCGAAGAAGAAGAAAAAGAAGAAATCCAAGAGTCTCGGTGCGGCGGAATAGAGGGGAAAAATCCTCGGGGACATTCACATTGAATGCTACTGGGTATTCAAACTTCTCGCGCTTGAGATTGCTGACATTTTTTTATATTCACAACACAGTACATGCTCGGGGTTTTGTAAATAAGAACCATGGGAATTATCATTAATTCAACAAATTTGGATATAGAAGATTCGAGCGCGAAGTTAATTTTCTCGCACGAGTCTTCGTATCGCAGCCGTTGTCGAGGCATTTAATTTTTCCCTCGAGAGATCTTTCCGGTTCTGTACTCAGGGTTGCACGGACGAAATTTCACATTCGTTCTATCGTTTACTCTACACGTATCGTAAACTCTCCTCCGCCGACACGAAACTCGAATAATCGTGATGGATTCGTGCGACTGAAATATTACCTCTGAAAAATATTCTGAGAGTGGACGAGGGAGGAGTTGATCTAGTAATATCGATCTATGATATAATCCTGGTCTTCGAATGAACATTTATGCTGAAACATTGTTGAAATTTATTTTTTAACGAATGATGCTGTATCGTACGAAGATTTTCCAGGGTGTAATAAAGTATGATACCTGCCTCTAATGAAAAAGAAAAGTTGCCGTTTCATCCTACAATCCGTCTTACCACATTTTTTTTTTAGGCAAGCGTGCATGTTACGAGATTTTTTTTTTCTTTTCCAATACGAGACCGTCGAGAACTGAAGAATCTATCATAGTATTTCGGTACAAATATCCATAAAATCCATCTAGGCCTTTTTTGTATATCAGCAAAATTTAACAGAATATTTTTAACACTGAACTTATCGAAAAAAAAAAATTAAAATTGTACAGCGAAGTCCCGCCCTAAAGGCTGGAGGATGGGGAGGGTCAGGAAACACAAGCTTTTTTTCAATACCAGCACCAATGAGCATTTAATGAAGATAAAATTATGTAGACTGCAACATATCTATAAATAGTCGAATTAATAATATAATTTTTCTTGATTACAATGTAAACAAAATCTTAATCACTACTACGGAGCTTCGGATCACATTGGCTTGTAGATAATTGTGTATGCAATTATAGTGTCGAAAACGATGTCAACGATTACCGCTGATGCGTACTGCGCCTTAGTAATTTCCATTTTTTTTATGTTTCATGTTCAACATTGATAACGTATATACATCACCATAAATATCAGCTTCAACCATTTTTTTTTTAAATTCATCGTTTCAAAACTCGAATATCAAGAGCAATATGTTTCTACGAATCATCTACGAATCCGCCGTTCCGCGCGCTTATTTTCTTAGTACACGATTAAATCAAAACTTGTGGAATGCTGTAACATTTAGTCGTACGTGTGAATTTTGTTTTGTTTTTTGTGTTTTTTTTTGCGACAAAAAAAGATACGTCCCAGACTAGGGCAACATGGTAGACTTTCTGAGCGTGACAGTGTTTGCAATCAAAAGAAACGTAACAGAACCGCTCAATCCATTCCAAGGAATGATAACAACAAAAAATTATGAACACTTTTGCTCCTAGATTAACACTCGTTACATTCATTGCTTACATCGTTTCTAGCATTTCGAATCTGTGATGAGTAGAGTAGAGAAATCACATATCTACTTATCGTCTTCTTTTCTTCTTTCCGTTTGCTTTTACATAATTCACTTTCACCAATCTATTTACAGGGTGATATTAAAACTCTCGTAATCGCATTCACACTCAATATATATCACACACTCCATTGAATAAATGCGCGATAGACGGAGAAGAATATGAAGGAAATATAGAGAAAGAAGCATATTACCGCCGTATCGAAAAATCAGTCTCTGGCAGAGGCTCGCTTACACATGAAATCACAGCCTCTGCCGATGGAAATGATAAACCGCGATATAAATGTTTATATATCCGAGACGAAGTAAATTCGTGAAAAATTCATCGATTTCCCTTGGACTCCCCTATTGAGCGGCTATTGTGGCTCTTTCTTGTTCTCTCTACGATTCAAGAAGATTGCGAACGACTCGACGATTGACGGATGTATTTATATTCATCGATTAAAAACAAACGAAAAAAGATTTCCTCAGGACTGCGAATTTGCTCGATGCTGGGACAAGGCTGGAAGCGAAGATCAAGTACAAAAGTGCTTTAATTGTCTTGAATTGAGACCATCTGGTGATTTACGCAACAACTCGGATTGGCAGTACTCGAAGAGATAATTTGACCGTGTACATATTTTTTCTTTTTTTTTTTCGTGCGTCTTATTTATAATCGGGTAAAAATCGCTAAGATGGAAAATAATATAATGCTTTCGGATATGTTACAATCGTCCGCCGCAATTCGTTTTTTTTTTTTTTTTTTTTCGATTCAATTGTATAATATATCACACGAATTCATCGTCGTCGCGAGTCTGGAATGATATTTTTTTTCAATTGGTTTTTTTTTTTTATGTACAGAAACGCGACTTTTTTTTATTTGCTGGAACTCAGATTCCGTTAACAAGATATAATGAACGAATCTACATCGCCTTTATTACAATCGATGAAAAGCTATTGCCTTCCCCTCGGTTTGTTTACTTATATATGTTTAAACTCCAGCTGCTGTTTGACTGTACTGTGGCTAGAATAAAGAGCCAAGGAAAACACTAAGTTACGTTCGAGACTCGTCGTCCACGGGGACGAATCGAAGGCCCAGCGGACACGACCGCGGCCTTTGTATTGCTCTACCGCGATGCCTTCTTTAAAATGAATTTCCATAGAAAGTATCATTCAACAAACTCACAGCAGTCGTTATGTTTCGAAAAAACAATAATAATAATTAAACACTAATAAACCTGCCTTCGTCTTAAGAACTATGGTAATAATAAACTACCATTACAACCTGACAGGTAGTTACTTAATCGCTAATAATTATCTTTGTAATTAAGTGGTTGCTCCAAACACTGATTTCTCAAAGGATATGCACTTCTTCGTATCTCGCCGGAAAAAAAGAACAAATAACGAAGTAAATTGCTAGCGACTCCACTTTACATATCTCGATCTTGTCAAATTCATTTTATCCCCACTTTTCTATCAGTTTTTTTTTTTTTCCTTACAAAAGTCGGTGTACCATCTGACTAATTGTAGATATTAGATTGGGCGTAATTTTTAACTAACAAGGCGACTCGATCATCCACGTCACCCATCGCGCCCGAAAAAATTTACACAATATATTTTCTCTTTTTTTTTTTCTTTTCTTTTGTTTAAGTTCGTTGCTATCATACAACCTCGACAGCTTTTATCCGTTGTGATTCGAACAATATTCCGCAGTATAAAACCAGTCGTTCTCTCAATGCACTCGTTCGTGTTATTGCGCTATCTTTGTATGCTTTTTTTGTGCCACGACAGTCGATTTGCTTACGATATCTTAGAACTTGGTTTCATTTTTTTATATCATCCCTGAATTCCGCCTACGTAGCTTATTTAACTTTATCAGTACACCTGTGTCGTTTTTTTACTCCTTATTTTTTTTTTTTTACATAAATATGTATGCAAGTTAATGCATCTTTTATCGTGCATAATTTAATTCGTGTTAGGGAAGCACGTATTGTCAACATTGTATACTTTTTTTATCTTCGCAACCGTCGACGATATAGTAGAATGTTTTTTTTTTTCTTCGGCGTATAGAGCCGCTAATATAGTATGATTTACCTCACGGGTGCACCACATCTCGACTATGTCGGAGTGTCTCTCATTGAAACGCAGGGAAGAATGTCGGACTGGCTGGCGGTGGCGATTGCATCATCGGCGCGAAGGATCTCATTGAGGAACCACCTATAACGAGTTCTTCTGTGATAAAAGACCGAGCAGTAAAAATGAGTTAGAGGTCAATTATGAGTAATGAGATTGTTAGAAAAAAAAAATGATGTGTGAGTAAGGTGAAATCGGACCGCTCTATATGCAACGGCAACTTTAATTATCAGTAACGATTGGGGACGGGCCTGGTTTGAGTTAAAGATCATTTGAGTAATGGAAATTTAGAAACGAAAAATAACTTGCGTAAAATATGAGAAGGGGAGCTGACGAGCCAGGTAGCAAAAAAGTCTGGCACAAAAAAGTCTTAAAATAAACCCACATAAACCTTATATTTATACCTTATAAACCGACAATTTTTTCGACCCTTTTAGAAATATTTCACATGTATTGGAGGACTAAGTGTATTTCTGAAATAATTTTATATTTTTGCAAGTTATTTTTGTTGTCATAAATAATTATGATAAAATTTGTTGAAATTTAATTTTTTTTAAATCCGAGCGTATTTGGCACTAAGATCAGTTATACAAAAAATTGGGGGGGGGGGGGGGGGGGCCTGTTCCAAATATACATATGTATAGCTTCTTAGTCATGAAATTTCAAGCTTACCGATGGGCCTTGCTTGATGCTGAGGGCTATTGACTGCTAACTGATTCATCGTAGGTGGAGGACCCGATTGTTTCGTTTTGCTTCCCATGAGATTATCGAGGTCTATGTTCAATCCTGCTCCAGCCCACGTCGAGCCAACTGGCGTCGCGGCTGCTTCGCCCGGCGATCCGGTCGTTGCGTTAACAGGCACGGGCGAGAGAAAGTTGCTCGCCGAATCTGGAAACACATTCCATTAACGGGGAGGCCGATTAAAGCTGCGCGCTCGACGACACACAGACAGGTGCATTAATATCCCTTGTATAAAAAGTGGAACGTGTGAAAAATCGCAAACCTGTAGCGAATACCGAACTCTTGTCCATCGAAGGTGTAAGACTGTTGGTGTTAAATAGGTTTACATTATTCAATCCGGCGCCGATCTGAGAGTTGGAACCATCGAAGTCCGATAGTAGATCGGTTCCCATTGACCCTGAAAAAATTATATAATTCAAGGTATGGTCAATGACTAATTAAGATTCATATAATCATAAGATTAATCTTCACTAAATTGAATTATTTTAATTTAATTATAACATCTAGGTATCGATGCTAATACCAGAGTTGTTGTTAGCGTTGTTTCTCGTCACGTTCTGATTGCTAGGTCCACGGGACTGCATCGCATTGAGCAGATTACTTCCCATCGTCAAATTCGTCGACAACAAGTCGGCCTCCGTGCTCGCCAGCTGAGCCGGTTTTATTAGTTGCCCGGTATTTGGATTGTTAGCCAACGGATTTCCGATATTCGGTATGGGCGATCCCATCAGCGAGACCTGCGCCTGCGGCCCAGTCGTCCACTTGTCGTTGGTTATCTTCGCTCCCGAATTGAATGCCGACGTGAAATCGGCAAACTCGTCGCTGTTGTCCTGCAACTTCGGGGTGGCAGTCGTGGTTGTCGAGCCGCCAAAGGCACCGGAAAAATCGCCGAAATTCGCATTTTGCGACTGGATCGGAACGTACGCGTTGTCTCGTGGATTGAAATCGTCGTCGTTGTCGATCGGCGACCTCGAGGCGTTGTTATCATTCTGCGAGTCGAATATGTCGTTGAGAATGTCGTCCTTGTTTTTGTGCTGCTGCTTGACGGGCGACGGGCCTCCGT
Organism: Listrodromus nycthemerus; assembly: GCA_963978505.1. NCBI lineage: Eukaryota > Metazoa > Arthropoda > Insecta > Hymenoptera > Ichneumonidae > Listrodromus > Listrodromus nycthemerus. The sequence goes on along the minus strand of OZ021679.1, from coordinate 26,081,533 downwards.
TGTTCTTTGGGCTTGGCTGATTTTTCTGACGAGTAAAAAAAAAGTATTTTGCGATTTTGTGAAAATAAAGTGAAAATCGCGTAAAATCTCGGAATCGACCTCAATCAGCACAAAAATTGTATTCAGTGAACAAGAGTGACCAATTTTCAATTTCACACCGTTCCCGAGTTATAGTAATTCTAAACAAAATTGGACGACAGTCAGTCTCAACTACTCTGACATAAAAATCTCAGGAACAATTATGTTTTATGAAAAAATCGTTTTCTCCGTGAGGCATCAAAATGAAAGAATAAATCATACGGATAAGATAAATACGAGGCTTCCGACGACAGTCGGTGAACCGCGTAACCACTCACGATGGTTTGGTCCTTTCCGTAAGATGCGGCCGCTCCCATGTCGACTTTCTTGATCGGACGTGACGACCGCGAGGGCGACGTGTTTCCGTACATCCTCTGGTGTATCTCGAACCTTCTTATCTTGTCGAGAGTATCGAGCTTGTCCTTGAATTCCTTTTCGCTCTTCTTCGGACTCGAGGGATTGTCGTTGTCGGAGTCCTCTCGCTCGCCGTCGTCGCTGCACGGAATCGAAAAAAAGGAATTTCATATCCTGCCGGTTTCGAATATATTCCGATGGAATAAGGGAAAAAAAATCGAACCTGTTGTTGCCATCCTCAAAGCCACCCCTTCCTCGACTGTCTCTCTCCCAGTCGTTGTAACTCTCTATACTCGGCTTGTTCCACTTCGGATTGTCGGTCCATCGATCACCCCCTCCGAAGTTCTTTCCCATTGCCTCGCTCGACATTCCCACGTACTTGTCCTTGTTCTTTTTCGCTTTTTTCCTCTCATCTCGAAGCTTGTCGTCGTCTTGTATGAAGTCGATCAGCTCACGAACCTTATGCCTCACGTTTATACCCTGATCCTTCCCGAATTCGTCGATGTAAGTGTAATTCTCGAGCGATCGGAGATCGTAGATGTGCTCGCGCGACGACGTTACCACGCGCTCGGATCCGTTACGCACCAGATAATTAAGGAGCAGCAACGCCTAAAGAGTAAAAACCGAATGGTTATTTCTAGAAAAAAAGACTTGTTAAAGACTTAGAACGACCAGGCGGCCAATGGATTGGACCGTTGTGCTCAGCAGAACTCAAAACACATAAAGACAAAAAAGCTATGATTGAATAATCCGGTAATCAGGTAATCAGGTAATTCATCGAAGTGTGAATGGCTTTTTATGTAACAAAAAAAATGGATACAGACCGTTGGATTGCCATGCATTTCGATCGGATACTGACTAAAGAAAAGCGATAAAAAAACCGATATGATTGGATAATCTATCGACATCCGAATGGCTTTTCCATGAAAGGAATCCAGACTGCTTAGGTGACGCTCGAAAAACGGGCGTCTAAATGTGAGAGTCCGACATTGCTTCGAAACCAGTTTTGCCATGCCAGTGCATACATGTAATTACCTTGTACGTACGCCGCCAGTTTCGCTTGTTCTCTTGCAACATACGCTTCCACAGCATGGACATAACATCCGGAAACTGTTCATACGTAAATGTCGACTGAGCCAGCTCCTGCATCATTGCGCCTTGTACGCAACAAAAAAATGGAGTATTACATAAAAATTATATAAAGAAAAAAAACACAAAAATTGGAGCATTCCGAAAATCGATAGATATCAGTGTTCAAAAAAATGTTTGTGTGACGTTGTCGTTACCGGTTGGGCCCCAGGCGTCGTCGTTCGTTGCCTCCCTGACTTTGGCCTCCGTTTCCGTGTAGTTCATGACTACGTTCGTCCTGCGAAAAGTAAAATCTTCGGTACACAAGCCGTTCACCAATTCGACAAACCGACCAAACAAGCTCGCGGTCGACGAATGCGTAATTGTCAGAGTCGCTACCTCGGATAAGCCAAGTGCGTGCGGCCAAAAAAATGATAAGACCAAACGTCCGATTGTATAAGACTCCTATATATAAACGTGAAGAAAAAAAAGGCAATGAAGAAATAAATAAATCAAAACTCACGCCTTGTCCATCAGTTCCCGCATTTTCCACATATTCATCATTGCCCCGAGTTTTATTTATTTTTCTCAATTTTTTTTTCTCCTCTCAACGCACGATCCTCGAGCGAAGTGCGAAAGTGTATCCAATCGTCGAGCCTGAGCCAGAAACAGGGTCCGAGCAGTGGCCAGCTGTTTTCGCTAAGGGCATTTGATTATCCTCCGCCGACTGCTCGATGCACGAACGTCATCAGAAGGTTGCCATGTTTTACCTTCCACGTTTTACCCTAGAATCCCCACGAATCCGTGTGTACGTGTTACGAGATAAAAAAAAAAATCAACAAATCAAAATGTCAAAACTTTCGGGACGTGAAAGTGAAGAAAAAAAGAGAATTTTTTTTTTTTTTTAAATGCCAACTTAAAGGCGTCGTCGTACCACGGTGGACTCTACGGGTGTCCTCCTCGGTACTACGTGTTGGCGGAAGTCGAGTGAATGGTTGTGTGTTTCAAATAAATACCGTAGTACACGCACCGTTGAATAACACACCGCACACCGCGCTCTCTCGGCTGCCCCACGGCGATCGTTCTCGCGGAATGCTAAAACTCGAATGTCCGAGATAGCCAGCCAAAGCCCACACGTACGAAACCCGCACCGAGGTGTACCCACCCGAGGATAAAGTTCTCGCACACACGCGCTCTATAACAATTTTGATTGCCGCAAGGTATTGCCAACCTGTGACATTTCTAGATTATAATACCTGGGACTCGAGACAGTCGGCAATGCTGATAAGAAAACAGTAAAAAAAAACCCATGTAGACTCACACATGCGGACAGACACACAGAGAGCGATCACACAGGCGCGCTTCACAGGCGCAGAATAATCAAATGGCTTACGATAAGCTGGTTTGATTATTTGGAGAGTTTACCGCTATCGCGACCGATTCGTCGTCGACTCTGCCAGATAACGATCGAGTAATTCATTTCTCTATCTCGTGCATCGAGCATAGATCTTTGTACAACTATTAAGTGAATATATGAGTATGTCATTTGAAAGAGCCGATCGGTACAGGTGCACGCGGGTTTCATTCTCGCGAGCCGCCGCCGTCTCGGTTTTCTGCTAGGCCGTTAGACGAGCAACAGTGAGAATTGAAGGCAATTGCGAAACGCAGGTGTGGGCGTGAGAGACAATTGACGATACGATTGGGCGATGTCATTCGCATTCATCCTTGAACTGCGTAGGTCTTAGGCTCGATCCGATATATTACATCTTATAATTAGATTGATTGTATTATGCGACCGGCCGTCCCTGAGCTGCCAGCGATGGAAAACGGTGGTTCATTTCGTATATTGGAATTAGCGAGGGAATTCCGTCATGCCCAACGGCCGTTGGTAAGAACGGTGAAACGGGAATCATGTTTGATAACGGACGGTAAAGAGGTGATCACGCGAAGCGTTCTACTTTCGACCCCACTGCGCATGCGCTCGCGCATCCCGCACAGTTTCGCGCACGCGTGCCAGGGGGAGGCTCTTTTAGCCGTTTGATGCGTGGTAAGTGAACGTCGTGAAAAGTACTCCAAATATTATCCGTATTAATCCCCGTTATTGACGAAAGATCATTGAAAACTTTCGGTAAATACGATAAAACGACATTGTCGTCGATATGTATTTTCATATATTTTCATGCATCGAAAGTCCCTCGTCCGAAAAACACGAATGTTTCGCCAGGCCTGTCATTTTCCGGGACTGACCGTTTACCAGATTGTTATTAATAATTGTGACGTTTTTGCTTAAACAATCGATTCATCGTCGACCAAACCTATGAGCGTATCGTGCAACTCGGTGCATTTTTCGTCAACATTTGTTTTGTTACTATCGAACATAACCTGCAAGTAGCTTCGGCAACATTGCAGTTCGTGCAAACATAAGTGACACGCGATTTTTTTTTAATCAAAAGAAAAAATCCACCTCCTTTGACTTGTCGACCTTTGATTGTGCTATCGTTTCACTCGTAAACGATGACAAATTAGCGAATATTATATAGCTCTGCGCTGATAATGGTAACTCTAATGAAATTTTGACTATTTTAAATGTAATTTGTTTCAGATGGCGGACACAAAGGCAACTGCAAAGCCCGCCGCTGCGGCGGCTACTCCAGCCAAGAAGCCAACAATCAAGCCGAGGAACTACGATTTGGGCAATGGAATATATAGATTCAGTCGTACCCGTATGTTCCACAAGAAAGCCATCTACAAATTCCTGGACAAGAAGACCGCGAAGACTGTGAGTTACAAAATTGAGGTTATTGTAAAAATATGAGATCGTGGAAACTGGAGCTGGGTGAATTACCAAAAAGAAGACTTTGAACACAATGCAAAAGTATTCCTCAAATAATTTTGTATTTGAAGTCTTTCTGAAGTACTTCAATTAAGTTAAGCTTATACTAAGTTAAGCTTATTTAGGTTTTATCAAAAAGGTGCGATGTTTTTGCAGACGGTTTTTTTATTTTTTTCTACAATTTAACACAAAGCTCTCAATGTGAGAACTTCGTTGTACAATTTTCGATTTTGCTTTCCTCGTACAGAAATTTATGCTCAAAGTTGTAATAAATGCGGAAGACTTGTGCACATTACTTTTTTCCTCTTTTCGTAACATTTTTATTAAAATTGACTGTAACACGTTAGGGTAAAGATATTTACTATCTGATATTGTAATTTATATTTTCAATGCAATTTTTACCTTTTATTATGAAACCTTAATGGAACAAAAATCCATTAAAATGTGTGAAAAGTTTTAGTAAAAACATCAAGAATTGCAAAGGAATGAGAGAAAACTGAACAAGAACAAAAACTCTAATGTTATGAATTGTTTGCCCGTAGGTCAAGCCCAAAAAGCCAGTGACCGTAGAGAAGAAGATCAACGGAGACAAAAACGGCGGTACTCGTATCGTTCGTTTGAGAAAGAAGCGCGCCAACTACCCAACCGCCGATCCCGTTACTGTTCATCACGCGAAACAATGTTTCCGCGATCATCGTCGTTACGTGAGGCCGTCCCTCGTACCTGGAACCGTCTGCATCCTTCTCGCGGGTTCTCATAAGGGAAAGCGCGTCGTTCTTCTAAAGAAACTCCCGAGCGGTCTCTTGTTAGTCAGCGGTGAGAATCACTAAGATTTTTTATTGTTTCCACAATAACGTTCTAATTGTGTCTCGATTGGAAAGTAACGCATAAGTTTAATTATCGATTCATAATGCTCTTTTAATTTTTATTCATTTATTTGTTTCTTTTGATAGGAAAAACGTTGTTGCAAAAATATCAATACCAGTTATAGTCTATTAAATTTGATGTAATAGAGTAACAATTAGCCCTCTATAATTAACACTGTAACGAGATTATTAAAATCATTATTTGTCATTTCCAGGACCTTTCCTGATCAACGCTTGTCCGCTCAGGCGCATGAGCCAAAACTATGTGATCGCGACATCGACGAAAATCGACGTTTCCGGCGTTAAGCTTCCGGATCACATCAACGACGAATACTTTAAGAGGAAACGCGACAAGCGCGCAAAGAAGGAGGAGGGCGATATCTTCAGCAAGAAGAAGGAGCAATACAAGCCGAGTGAACAGAGGAGAACAGATCAGAAGGCTGTCGACAAGCAGCTCATCGCTGCAATCAAGAAAAGCTCCGACAAAAAATTACTGTTCGCTTATTTGTCGGCTATGTTCGGTCTGCGCAGCAGTCAGTATCCCCATAGATTGAACTTCTAATCTACTACGCGTACACGAGTTAGTGCTGCGCTACGACAGCACTAACTCGTACATTCATGATCATGTTTCTGTACTGCGGCAAAAAATTAAAAAATCAATAAAAAAAAACTACATAAAATTAAATAACTCAATTTTGTACATTTTGCATGGCTTCGTGTCCTTTTACATTCGATATTATCTGTGCAGCTGTGAAACACGAAAGTGTTCTACAGGTGAAACGGTTTTTCGCTCCATCTGCATCGAATCATCGATTGCGCGTGCACCGCTTTCTATGCTGCCAATCTTGAGTAGGAACAGAACTGGCGCTCGACCACTGGTCTAAAGCAATTAAAAAAAAAATGCGGACCCGACAAGTTACGAGCTCTCGCGGCTGATTCGGGAACTTCTACTTGCCTGTCGGCAATCCGAGCACTTCAACGGTGGAACAGCTGAGCTCCGGTCAGTTGCATTCGGTTGTACATGTAAACAGTTACGGGTACGAACGTTGGTGAAACGTAGTAAAATATTTTTATTTTCTTTGAAATAAATACGACTGTCAATTAAAAACATTTAAAAATGTCGTATATGCTATCACATCTCCACAACGGATGGCAAGTCGATCAAGCAATTCTGTCCGAAGAGGATCGCGTGGTGGTAAATATTTTCGTGATCCTAACCTAACAGGCGTCAGAGTACAATGCAATCTTCATTATTTCCAACAACGATTCGCGAGCCTGGATGATTAATTTCAAATGCTCGACACAGGTTCTTCGAAATGCAATGGAAAATTCTACAAGGTTATCTTATTTTTTTAAGGTCATTCGCTTCGGACACGACTGGGATCCTATGTGTATGAAAATGGATGAAGTATTGTACAACATCGCTGAAAAAGTGAAGAATTTTGCTGTAATTTACCTAGTCGATATTACCGAAGTGCCTGACTTCAACAAAATGTACGTACCGCAATCGCAGATTATTTTTCTTTGTACAGAAATCTTTGTATGTGCAAAGAAGCTCAAACAGAAAAAACTACTTTTATTAAAAATCTAGTCAGAACGGTGTAGAATTTGGTAAAATGATAGTCAGATAATAATTAGAGCTTATCGTCTAAGGACTGATCGTTAACTAAGCGTTTACGAAGCGTTATTAAAATAAATGAATGAATGAATTTGTTATGCAAAGGAGCAGATCTATATAAATTACATGAGAAAGCGATCGTCCCGATCATAAATTTCAACTGATATTTTATACCGTACTGAAAATATGGACATTTCCATCATGCGTCCATCAATTTTGCTAAGCCTGATTAATGTCTAAAGAATTTTTGGACGTTTGGAAAATAATATATTTTATTTTTGTATTTTGTAATGATTCTTTTTAAGAATATTAATAGTAAGAATAATTCTTATTATAATTTTTCAGGTACGAATTGTACGATCCGTGTACGGTAATGTTCTTCTTCCGCAACAAGCACATAATGATAGATCTTGGTACAGGTAATAACAACAAAATAAATTGGACGTTAGAGGATAAGCAGGAAATGATCGATATTATAGAGACAGTTTACAGAGGTGCAAGAAAAGGTAGAGGTCTGGTGGTTTCGCCAAAAGATTATTCCACAAAGTATCGTTATTAAAATTACTTGTATTAACAATTTATTTAATCTAATACATATAAGATTCTACGGATATTACGAGTATAAAAAAATAAGAGATGTTTTATATTAAAGCATGAGAGTCGAGTGGAATTAATGAATTGTGCAATCTCGTCGATTATGACCTGAGATTTGCGGATCACGTGTATTTATACGAATTAATAATCGACGATTATTTACATACATTCTTCGTTCTCGTTTCCGATTGATATGTTTTCCACACATAGTTTTGTTTTCTAATGAGGTGTCGCGCTCAAAAAAAAAGAACAAAATATTATACTGAAAATTCACTCCGAATCACGAGTGGTTCTTCGTGCCGTCCGAAGCCTAAATCTTGGTACAGGTACCAGCAATAAAATGAATTAGACGTCAAAGGACCAACAAGAGACGATAAGTTAAAAAGAACAGAGGAGCCAGGAAAGGTCTGATCGTGTCGCCGAAAATTGATTCCACAAAGTATAGTTATTAAATTTACTTGTATTTACAATTTATTTAATCAGTCGTATAATATTCTACGGATATTACGAGTATTAAAAAAAAAAAAAAAATACAAGAAGGTATTTTATATTAAAGCATGAAAATCGAGTGGAATGAATGAATTGTGCGATCTCGGTGATTAAGAACTGAGATTCACGGGTCACGTGTATTTATACGGGTAAACGATCGACGATCATTTACATACATGCTTCATTCTTCGTTGTCTTGTCGGTCAATCGACACATGATTTTTTTCATCATTCACCAATACCAATTTTATGTACAATCAATGACCCTATATTTAGCGGCTAACATTTTTTTTCATCGATATCAACATTTCCGGCGAAACAGTCGATGGGAGTCGATGATGATGAATGAATAAATCTTTTTCTTATGTACAATCCGATGTGATAAAATACTCTGTGCATTGGTTATTACTCTACGTTATTGATAACTGCACTTACATTACTTTGGTCTCTTTTTTTTTTTTTTTTACTACTGTCTTTCCGTCTACTGGCAGTTCTATCACACTTTTCCGATACTCAGCCGATCGATACGCTTTTTATAATTGTTCTCGTTTTATAATGAGGTGTCGTGCTCCAGCAGCCCTGCAAAACAATTCAAACTTACATTTCGTTCCTGTATGTAATGAAAGGAATGAAAAAAAAATTCGAAAACTTACTCTGAGTCACGCGCGGATCTTCGTCCCGTCCGAAGCCTTGAGCGGATTTCGAACGCGACAGTGGTTGCATGTTCTCATACAATGAAGTAGTTGATCCCTCGGATTCGGTTGTATCGAAGCTTACTGCGCTGTAATCTATGAGAGGATCCTTGGCGGTGTCGGATATTAGATGGTCGTGGGTATTGTAGCGACCTTAGAATATAACAAAACGTTTTGTCAATCAATTTAATGTAACATTAATTTACTTCAATCCTATATCAAATTAATTCAATGCCACGTTAAATTAATTTTGTGCTACAGAAAATTACTTTAATGCTCCATGAAAGTATCTGAATGTTACGTTGAATTACATTAATGCTAAATAAAATTCCATCTTTCGTAGAATTTATTCTGTTATATTAAATTATGTTATGCTGTTTTAATGTGGCCGTAGAGCATTGCAATTATGATGGTCGGTATGCGATACTCACCGATGTGATTTTGATACGGTCTCGTATCGATGGCACTTGTCGATTTCGTACATCTGAGACCTTGAACAAAAAATTCTTCAATTTATTGATTCGGTGATATTTAAATAGCAATCTGTAAAGATGCCGTACCGTTAAGTGAGTAAAATGTTCGAGACTCTGGCGATGACTTTGATGAATTTTGATAAATCGGATCCGCTGATTCCACCGAGGTCGATAAGCTGCTCTTCTTAACTGCAATCATCAAAGACGATTTGTGGTGTAATATTTTTTCAAATTTTGGTAACAAAAAACAACACTTTGTGGAGTCGACTCGACACGATAGTAGGCGAAATTTCTTCAGCTTATTATCGTCTCGGAGGAAAGCTGAATTGCCTAAAAGCGTTTTACATGCGGATAATTGTGTTATCGACGAACACGAAACGATTAAAGCGAAGCACATCGAGAAGGAGCTCTGGACATTGTCCTACCTCGTTATTGTTTTTAGATAGTCGTTCGCTCTCATTCTGCGGTATAAAAGAAATTTATGTTACTTCTGTCTTGTTAAAACATACGCAGCTTCTTTTTGTTTTCTTTTTATCGGCATTTCGTTTTAGATTTTGTTTAATGCTAGTTTCGAGCTCAGATGGGGATTTATTTTACATACGGGTTTCAATGCTGCTGACTAGATTCGTGCTAGAATCCGAAGCGTCTTTCTTTTTGTGAGAGTTGTTGTCGCCGATCGCTTCGACGGACGGAGGTTTGTCTAAAAATCGAGTAAAAATTTATTCATTTTGTGACATAAAAGTTCAGTATTATGGTCAATTGAATCCACAATTCGAGCCATTGTTTTCACTGTCCCAGTCTAAGTCATTATTTTAAAGTCCATTCAATGGTTTATTCTACAATGAGTATCAATGAGTCGGAAAAGTAATCGAGCAAATAAAATAGAACAATACTTACATGTCTTCGAGAAATAAGGATTCTTCAGTACTTGTCTTATGCAGTTGTAGATATAAGCGTATTGACTCTGAAATTAAAATACCTCTCGCCATTAAAAAATTAATTCTGAAGCTAAACATACTAATATTGTTTTTTCTTTTATAAAAAAAAATACTCACTTCTCTTTGAACCATATTTATTCGATGATGCCGCAGTCTGTAAACCGTACCAAAGACATCGAGTTTTCTGTTGTCTTTTATGTGCTGCAGCAGTATGTCTATCGCTATAAGCGTGCCGGTTCTACCAATACCGGCGCTGCAAGAAATAATAAAAATTGCTTGGTGAGTTTTTCCGGGGAATTCACGATCGATCGATTATCTATTCAATTTATTAAATATTATAATATTCAATAAATTCGAACCTGCAGTGAATGACGACGAGGCCACGGTTGGCCTCAACGTGTCTTCGCATTATTTGACAAAAATTTATCATCGGATCGAAGTCTTCGGGCACGTCGTGATCTGGCCAATCTTTGAAGTGCAGGTGTATTATGTTCCTCTTGGCGTTTTCCTTTTTAAAAAAATCAGGACGAATAAGAAATCACGTTATTTCTGTTAAAATCTTTTGCGATAAAAATCCCATCGTTCAGACTCACTTTCTGGAGAACCAAAGTTCTTTGAGTGTACGTTCGGTAATCGAGCTCCATCGAACATCTTATCGACATGTTTTCATACGTAAATGTTTCCCTTATCGTTGGAAAATATTGATGGCACTTCTCCTAGGAAAAAAAAAATTACATAGAAGTTCGAAAATCAATAAAAACCTATTATGGATTAAAGAATTAAAAAAGTGAGTCGATCGTTGAGAATTTTGGGCGAACCTTGTTCTTCTCGACGAGTTGGGTGAGCATGACTATGAGCTTGACGTCGTACTGATCGATCATTCGCCAAAAATCATAGGTCGTCTCTTCTTTTGGTCCTTGGCAAGCGATGTAATCCTCGTCACCGGTAAATCCCTGAAATTTCCACCAAGCGCGACGATTATAAAAAAATCATTAAAAAAAATTATATGAAGACAATTGAAAAAAAAAATTCAATTTAATTGTTTAAACTTCTGTTATGTCATACCTTGATGAAAGATGCGTTGATATAGTCGGTATTCGGATCGTTGTCTATCACCTCCAATTTTACCCTTGAGAAGTCGTCTGAAAAATTGATTCGATTAAAAATTATTATTTAAAAAAATCAAACCGTTGAAGAACACAGCTACGTAAATTTTTTTTTAACTAAAATGTCTACTTACAGGGTAAAATATCGGTGTATCTGTTCTTCTTTCTATTGGCCTGCAGACAAGCAGCATTTGTAGGCATCTGCAGATCGACACTCAATGTCTGGAGCAATTGGTACTCGTTGCTTAATTTTCCAGGATTGTCGGCTAACTGCTGACAGTGGATGATGAATTTTCTTCTGGTAAAAGGCGCCGGTACAGGGGATCCAGGCATGTCGGAGTGTAAAAATCTTCGCAGCACTCTGCAACACATAATTTCATCAAATTAAAAAAATTCACACACGCACAGAAAAAATGTGTTTTGCAAACATTGATTTTTTTATCGATGCCGACTCAGTCGATTCTTCGAAATAATTTGAAAAAATCATAATATTTTAAAAATCCCCTCGAGATTAAAAAGACTAATATTTCTACATGCTTATTGCGCTTTAATGTTAATTTAAAAGAATATCAGTATCGCGTTAAATGATGAGAAAAAATACACGCACACACTGAAAATTTATTTAGCGAACTGCGAATCTTTGGTCAACGTACGTCGATTTTTAGAAATGCAAATAATAAAAATTCATGGACACCTGTCTGGATTAAAATGGCTACACCGAACAATATTTAAAGCGCGATTAAAATTCCTATTTGTTCATCCCCTTTCACTCATTAATTGAAGTTATTAAAAAAAGTCTCGCCCCAACCGGCGGATAGTTAATGAGCGTCGAATCGTTTGCATTGAAGTATCGGAGCAAGCAGTCGTGTAAAATCTCGAAAACTACGCACTTAGTGAGAAAGGGAAAGATGGACTCGGTTCTCCAGAAGTCCGTCGCGCTTGTCATTATCTTAAGCTTTTAAGTAATGACACAACTTTGCACTACTGTTTCGCCTATAGCTTGTAAGGTAGAAAAACTTTTTCTCCCCCGAATATCCGTTTTATATATAATAAATCGGTTGCATTTAGGCTGGCCGAATAGTTCGGGCGCTGAACGAGCGAATTTACCACTCTCCGTGGCTTCGGCTCACACGACACGTGATCGCGACGAAGAAAAAAAGAAGAAAAAAAACCAGAACACTCAACCGAGTTCTCTGCGCTCAATGCAAGAGTGTGAGCTTCGAGCTTGTTAATTTATGCATCATTTTCTGAGTCACGGGACAAATATTGATTATTTTCCATAACGCGTTTACGAGTCGACGGCTTACGTATCGCTATCGCGTCTCGATCAGCGATAGCGGGAGCGTCGCGTTCACCGGTGACTTCTTTCGTTTCAAAACGCTAGAGAAGAAAAAAAAATAAAAAATAAATTTTTTTTAAACACATATTTTTTAAAATTTATTAACGATACTCACGCTTGCATAGAACACTTTCGGACGAGCAGCATCATAGTGGCCAGTATGCCGAGGAAGAGAATGCCGAATACAACGCCGACGACCGTCGCCACGTCCAGCTCGGAATCTGCAACGTAAGATACGTGTTTCAAGTTCAAGAACGTTTCTCTACTCCATATTGAAGATGGACGATTTTTCACCGGTGAGAATAAAAAGTGAAGTTCTGGAGATCTTGAAGAAATTTTGAAAAAATTGTGAAAATTGTAAAAATTGTGGAACGATCATAATGGTAAAATGGTACATTTTAATGTGGAATTTTAATTTTGTTTTTTTTTTCAGTTGCTTCACCGAATAAATCATGACGGAACTTTTGTGGAAATAGGATTCTTACTCGTCTTCACTTGGAACGCGATTGAATCCCTGTATCCACCAGCTGTGAAGGCTCGCATTCTAACGTCGTACCAGATATCCGGATCCAGAGGACCATTGCAGTAGGCTCGTTCGTCCCTTTGGGAAGATATCTTCGGGCAAGTTTCTGTATCTTCGCCGAGGACGAATTTCACAGCCTTCAGACGACCGTAATCGACTATGTAAGCTGAAAAGGAAAGTGCAGACAAGATGTTTGATCACGACTAATATATCACGAGCCAAACGTTTCATGCTGGACCGGTCGAGCTAATTAAATTAGCATTGGAAATCCAAATATCGTTCAAAGGTATAAATTGCTTCTGAAACTCGATATAAAATTCAGTTCAAATAAATGTAAATTTGTAATGCTCTACTAATTTTTTTTAATCTTTTTTTTTCAGCATATTGGCTTCATCAGTGAGTGGAGATTTTAGAGAAATGTTCACTCACAGGGATAGACGTCCGTACACAATTTGGCAGCTTGATAAGGTATCTCGAAATCGCGAAGTTGCGATTCTTGCCAGGAAGCCATTTGCGGTTCGTCGTTGTTTTCCAACCTCGCGAAGCTCTGGTTATTGTAACCGATCTTCGATACTACGATGGAGTAGCAAACGATATTGCCACGGGTATCGGAAAATATCGGCAACAAGACGGTCGCTGTGGATGTTGTCCTTCGAGCTTTGTACGGATCGATGCTTATCAAATCCGTGTAGTTTGCGTTTGGTTCCGGTGGAACTGCACGTTGAAAGAAAAAAACATACGATTATTCGAACATTTTGCAGAATTGTTTGTCAATTTTCTTTTTTTTACACGCCGAGACGAAACGCTCGACAAGAAATAATTAATTATTCACATCCGGCAGAATAATACTCCGGACTGTTCATCAAGTTTTTGCTTTCTCATAGAGGAAATTATTTTCTCGTGAAAATATTTTTCTTCGAGATTTCGTTCATGCTTATGTTAGAAATTTTCATGTCGATTACTCATAATGTTCTCTTAATCGCAAAGTTTACTCCACGAGTAAGCCAATAATATAGAAAATGCATTATCATCGAAGAAATTTTGCGAACCCATGAACATTATGACGAAACCATGGAAAAATTTCATTTCCATATGAAAATTAAAAATAAAGACTGTTATGAAGAAGCAATTATGAATATTTTAATTTTTGAATTTAGTGAGGAAACAGTATGGACATTTTAATTGATAACTTTTTTTTAACGTGGGAGCGAAAGGCTTGAATGTCGAAACGAAAAACTCACTTCCAGCAGGATACTCGAAGATTATGGTTGAAACAGCCCCGAGATACTTGTATTTAGAGACCTTTGCCGCAATTTGGAAGGTGTAATTGTATTCTTCCCGCAAATCGACGACCGGCAGTGTGCACATGTCGTTGGGGCATAAATTAGTCTGATTCATAATGTGGGTGATTGTGTGTTTCTCAAAGCCATTCCTGCTGCCACTGCCGGTGACGTTAAAATATTCCAATGTCTCGCCGTTGAGAAAACACGGCAGTCTCCATGTCAGAGCACTGTCCAGGACATTTGGATCCGCAGGATTTTCGGATTGCGTGTATCTGAGATCGGTCACTTCGTCTGGTGCACCAGTTTTGGTCATGAATATCAGACGGTCGCTGCTGTTTCCCCAACCGGCTCCGGTAGATGCCTTTATTTTTATTAAATACGTCGAAAAAGGCTTCGCGGTGTAAAAGTAGCTCGTCGCTGCTCCCGAAATTCCTGTTATGGTTTGAGTCTCGGTCGTATTCGTGCACCATCGTGGACTACGGCCTTGATAGTACCATATCATGGATATCGTGATGTTCGTTAATATTCCGGGTAGATAATGCGGTTTTTTCCACTGCAATGTTATACTGGTATTCGTCACGTTGCTCGACGAGGCTGGTAGCAATTGAGGAGCCGATGGAACTGAAAAAACAAGAAGAAAATTTTGCAACGTTAATCGGAATGCTACGATGCTTACAACGAAAAATTAAAAAAAAAACAATATATCATGTATATATTTTGAAAGGTTGTATGGTTGATTTAATTTTCAAGAATTCAGAGAATCAGTGAAGGCATTTATGGTACGACGTTGCGTCCGGTCGAACTAAAAAAGTTTTTGCTATGTTGCATTAATCTGACGTTGATTACGTGAATTTTTAATTCACATTGATGGTGTAATTAATCGTAGTCAGTTAGTAAACAATTTGAATGATGTGAACCGATAATTGATTTCTGAGCTCACTGAAATATAATATTGCTCATATATATTATTTAAAAATAGCGACTCTGATAGTCTTACGATCCTCCAAAGTCTCTGCAGAAACGACCACGCTGTCCCTACTGCGTCCACCCGGATTTATGGTATAACTCTTGCAGTCGTATCGGGTGAACGGGCTGAGATTTATGACTGAGGCATCCAAAGCTTCGTTGTTTGTGTGCGAATGAATATTGTATTCGACAAGTCCGTTGTTCGGTTCGTAACCCTCGCCCAAGTTCTTGATCCAGTTGCACTCGACGATGATTAACATAGAATTGCAGTTGTTAGTCTTGTTGGTGGGAATGAGCCAGTTTATAGTTATCGAGTCCGCGGTCACCGATGGTCTGTTTGATCTAGCGGGAGGATCCGTTACTGAAAAACAATTTAACAGATTAAATTATAAATAGATCCAACATCTTCGATACTGCCCCACATAAATGTGACTGATCTATGTTTTTGTATTTTCTTTTTTTTTTTAAACTAACCAGCCGGTAGAGTCATCTTCGATTTTATAATCTCCTGCGGTCCTTCACCCAAGTTGATGTCCACGGGCGTTATGATGACATCGTAAGTGGCACAGGATTCCATTTCCTCGAATTCTATCATTGTACCCCTAGTTTTTTTCGTTCCACTTGTGTCATCGCGATTCCAAGTTACACGATAGTGATCGACGCAGGTGTGGCCTATCGGCTCTGGCCAGCTCACCGTCAGGGTGTAATTTCCGGATTCCGTTTCAGCAGGCGTAGGCGAACCAGGCTCTAAAAGATTGAAAAACAAATTCAAATTAGCTGTCTGGGAGCTGAAGGACTCAGGTCGATGGCCCTTCGTCAATGAATGTAATTATTTTTAGGTGTACAATTTGTGTAAGATAATCGCTTTGGAAAAGTACAATATCGCCTATACAATTCTTTTAATATTGTGAATTTTCCTCATAGCACAAAAATATTTGTTTTCCCACTCAGAATATTATATAGAAATAATCGAGAAATGTTGCACTAAAATATGGAATAAAATATATTTCATATGATTAGAAAGATCCAAAATATTGGAAAAAAAATTTCAGAATATTTTGTGTTTTATGTCTACCGATATACGCAATGATAAAATCATCGTTTTTCACGATTCACTGAGACTAGTGAATAATTTATAATAGATAATAAAATTATTCGCGATATTTCCTGAAAAACTTACTCAGGAAATTCGTTGTTCCATTGACATTTATACTGCCGTAAGCTTCCGCGCTGCTTTGGGGGAACACGGTGAGATTGAAATTGTACGTCCGACATGGACTCAGATCCGTTTTGTTGTACGTTGTCGTGTTTATTCTGTCCTCGGTGCAATTGCTACCATCGCAGACGCTTATCAGATAGTCTTTCACGCAATCTGTACTCGGCATGCTCCAGCTCACTTTGAGCCAGTCGGTGCTGTTTTCGGCAATCTTGAAATCGGTCAAATGTTTCGCCACTGAAAATTTGAAAAAACAAAAATTAAAAATTATTAAAAAAAAATCTTTGAAAAATAAATAAAATTCAATGGATTTCTCATAATGCTGTTGATGATAAATTGCTCACCATCGAGTCCTGTGCTACCGGTTACAACCCTCTTACTTCCGTTCCCCGTTTCCAACCGCGGCAAAACTTCCACACTGTAAGTCGTGCACGGATTTAGAGAAGTTATAGCGTAGAAAAAAGTCTCGTTCAACAGACGACAAGAGCGCGCTACTCCGGTCTTCGTTGACCACTGTATTATGTAGTCTTTGACTTCGACGGTGCCGTTTGGTTTTTTCCAGATAATCGCGAGGGAGTTTGGCTTCAGATAAGCAAAATCTAGGCCCTCCACGCTTATCTCACCTTCTGGAAAAAAAAAATCTTGTGAATTTTTTATTTTAAACTAATAAAATAATATATAATAGTTTAATTTATAATAGAATTCATAGAAGTTTTCCGCACGAGTATTTTGAAAAATGTTGCGACATAAAATGCAAAAATTTGGGTTTTATGGGCAGCGTGCGTAAAACTGCAATTTTCGCACGGTGTGATTTAAATACCTTTAATTTGTTGGAGTTCCGTTGATCCTCTCATCACGCTGTACTCGGCCTTGTCCGTAGTGGGCGAAATCGTCGGTGGTGGTTCGACAATTTTGCACTCTTCTATTTCCGGTACTATTGGTTTTGCGACCAGAAAGTGAAAGAAAAATTAATTAAAAGTAACATCGATGAAAGAAAGTACTGCAGCTGCGTGCATCTTCCAAAATTGTTTGAGAAAACATGTTCGCTGTATCTTCAGATATTTCAGGCAATCTCAGGAAAATTTTAGAGTTTTTTTTACAATCAGCAAATTAACCTTCCTTGATTGTTCCAGGTAATCCAGGTTTTGACATAAAAGTGAAAGTTAATAATCGTTTCAATTTTTCTTATATGAGCAAACATTTTGAGTAATTTTTTCAGTATATTTTCAAAAATTTCCGGCAAAATCAGACGGATTTCTGAGATGTTTCTTCAATCATCAGATGAACCGGCGATGCTGCCCCGATTGTTCCAGGCCGATCCAGCGTCGCTACTAAAGATTTTTTAATTCTCCCTTAAAAGAATGATCGTTTAAATTTTTCAGGAAGAACTTACCGAGAGAGGTCGTTTCGGCAGAGATATGAACGCTTCCGAATACCTCGTCACATCCATAAACGGTTAAGTTGAAGACATAAGCGTGTGCTGTAATCAACTCGGTCTTGTTGAAGACCGTCACGTTCGTTTTCATCGTTTCCGAAAATTCGAGACCATCGGAAACTCCCACGACATAAGAATCAACGCAATCGTCGCAGGGCAGATTCCAGCTTATCGCTATCCAAGTGGTCCCCGTTGCCGATAACTGCAGCTTCACCGATTTTTTGTTTACTGCAAAAGCGTAACGAATTTGCATAATTAAAAAAATTGCACAATTTATAGTCAATTTTTTTTTTTTCTTATTTATTTTCATGTCAATTTTTTAATGTCTTACCTTGCAGTTTCGTTGTTTCAGAGACTACTCTTTCTTTTTCGCTCGACGAAGTGTCCGGTCTCACCTTAACGGTGTAATTCGTGCAGGACTCAAGTTCCCCTATTGTTATAGCGAAATCCCGAGCTGTGCTGGAAATTCGACAAGCTCCGATAGATGTTTCGTGTCGATTCCATTTTACTATGTAGTCGTTTATCGTCGAGCTTTCCGGTTTTCTCCACGAAACGGTCAGAGACTGTGGCGTTGATTCGAGGACTTTCAGATCCAGCACCGCGATATCTTCCACTGAAACGGATATGAAACATTTTAGTTTATCATCGATTTCTGATGGAAACACAAATTGACAATATTTTGATGTTTTGGGAAAATGTTAAAAATGTACATTTTGTGCTCCACCAAAACCACTATGAAATATTCTAGTTAATCGTCGAGTTCTCATAGAAAAATGAATTTACGATATTTTTATACTTTGCGAAAATGTTGAAAATTGGAATTTCACTTCATACCGAGCGCTTGTTGGTCGTTTTTCGTGTCGGGCTCGAAATCATCGATCGTCGAAGTAGTGGTCAAGTTCGGTATTTCAACGGCCTTGCATTGCGGTATTTCGATGTCTGGATCCGTGGACTGAGTAGTCGATTCGACGTCGTTGCTAAAATTTGATTCGAGAAGATTCAATGATGTCAACACAGCGAGTTTCGAATCTTCGGCCGATTCCTTTGGTCCTCCAGTTCGTCTCCGGTTCTCCAGTTCATCTTCTTCAGTTTTCGCCGTTTCCGGTCGTTTTATCATCGGGGTTACCAAGTTCACCTCGAGATCTTCGGAAGTAGTCGCCGCTTCCGGTTGCATTTTCAGCGAAGTTACCTCAGGAGATTCGGAAGTTCTGGCCACTTCCGGTTGCGTTTCCGTCGAAGGGACCTCGGGACTTTTAGAAGTCCTTGTCACTTCCGGTTGCGTTTTCATCGAAGCTAACTCGGGAATTTCGGAAATCTTCGGCACTTCCGGTTGCGTTTTCATCAACGACGCCTCAAGAATTTCGAAACTCTTCGGCACTTCCGGTTGCGGCTTCATCGAGGCTAACTCGGGAATTTCGGAATTCTTCGGCACTTCCGGTTGCGTTTTTGTCGAAGCCGCCTCGAGAATTTCGATATTCTTCGGCACTTCCGGTTGCGATTTTGTCGAAGCCGCCTCGAGAATTTCGAAACTCTTCGGCACTTCCGGTTGTGTTTTTATCGAAGCTATCTCCAGAATTTTGAAATTCTTCGGCACTTCCGGTTGCGTTTTCATCGAAGCTGTCTCACGAATTTCGGAATTCTTCGGCACTTCCGGTTGCGTTTTTGTCGAAGCCACCTCGAGAATTTCGATATTCTTTGGCACTTCCGGTTGCGTCTTCATCGAAGCCCCCTCGAGAATTTCGAAACTCTTTGGCACTTCCGGTTGTGTTTTCATCGAAGCTATCTCCAGAATTTTGAAATTCTTCGTCACTTCCGGTTGCGTTTTCATCGAAGCTATCTCCAAAATTTTGAAATTCTTCGGCACTTCCGGTTGCGTTTTCATCGAAGCTGTCTCTCGAATTTCGGAATTCTTCGGCACTTCCGGTTGCGTTTTTATCGAAGACACCTCGAGATCTTCGTCAGTCCTCCCCACTTCCGGTTGCTTCTCCGCAGAGGTAATCGATTGGCCATCGAAATTCCCTAGGAAATTCCCCATGACGTCATCGTCTCGACTCATCGGCGAAACGCCATTCGTCGTTGCTTCAGCGCTCGAAGTGACGCCATTAGCAAGCACCGCCGCCGTTGTTCCTCGCCACAGCGACGATTCACCGACCGGAAGTACGTCACCGATAACGCAGAGGACGCTGAGAAGCCGAACGAAGACATGCGAACGACGCCAGGCGAGCATATTTGCCGACAGCTAAATCCTGAAACGAAATTCATTGGTTACTTCATTTTATCAATTCGCAATGTCCCAGCCGCCATTTTGTAAAATTAAAGGACAAACGATTCTTGAAAATGACTTTCGCTTGGATCCGGTCGGGAGGAAATCGTGCTTCGACTTGTTATCTCGCACTCTCGTCTCGATGACCGTCGAGTTATCTCATTGGCAGATTATTGCTCTCTACCTCTCAATGCGCATGCGCGTCGCCGCCATTTTCTTCCGTGACGACCGTTTTCGCGATGCAGGTAGCTCGGGCCTTCAACGTAATTCCGCTCTACCGCCCACTCCGTAGCCCCGAATAATCGTTCTCGAACCCCGCCCGTTCTATTACACGAGCGAAAAACAATCATTCAAATTTCGCGCCACAAAATTGAAAAATAATAATTTCAATATCCTGAGAACGTTTTGCGAGTTAACGTTTTATTCCGCCGGCGGATCCTTCGGGCGCGCAGACCAATCGTTCGATCACGTGGTACGGCTGTGTCTTTGCGTCCGTTGTCGTTGAGCGAAGCGGAAGCTCTCTGACGCTTCTCCACTTCCGCCATCGAATTTTCATTCGGAAAATAGTTATACATTCCGAGGATTTTTATTCGCCAAATATATTGCTACGATAAACGAAAAAATCTCCACCATGGTCGAGCAAATGTTGTTCCATGATTTTTTTTTTAATCCATCGTTCGAACGGTCATTCTCGGAATCGTCTCGAATCTGCACGCACCGTTATCACAGTTGATGCCGGGGGGGGGGGGGGGGGGGGTGCTTTTTTAAGATTACTCTAACGATAATCCGTGAAAGCCACTTTGTACTCTCAGTTGTCAATTTTAGTCTTCGTAAATCCGCTAATCCAAATATAATGATGACAATAATAATAATAACAATAATAATAATAAAAACAGGACTCCAATTATTACGTTTTTCATTGGGATTGGATGGAATTTTATAATTGCGATTCTAGCATTCGGATTGCAATGGATAAAGAACGAGAAAATAAGACGAGGATACTCACATCGTTAAAGTTTTAAGATGATTTTTTTTTTTTTAAGATCACTCTAATCTCGAAGCTAATTCATTTTTATTAATAATAAATTCGCAAATATTTTAAACCGCGTAATGACGTCATATTGAGATTGTAATATTTGGGAAGTGAATATATATACGTAATGACATATATTTTTTTTCAATAGATATATGTATATGGTACAGTAGGGCAAAACACGACGGAGTTTCGTACGTCTCTCGATAACCACTGTCCACCAGTCACTGACAACATCCCGGCTCGACGTCGTCACTCCTGGCCACTGATATCGCTGATAAGGTGAAAAAAATATACGCACACACACACACACACACAAAAACACTCGAGTTGACCACTCTCGAGGCATCGCTTGCACACCCGGCGGATACTTAATTAAAATCCATAAACAGTGCGGGCCCTTATCGACAATAGACTGCTCTGGATTATCAAGCCCTTCGCTCACTATCTATTCCAGATAAAATATTAAGGATACGAAAAAAAAAAAAAAATTCTACGTATACACATTACGGTGCGCTATTTTCGAATTTTTCAAAGAATAATTTATCCGTCATTTTATTTTTCGACGATCCTGGACAACCACGAGTGCAATGAATTAAAAAATTAAAACCGTCGCGAATAATCGTACAGAAAACCGCTTTTCTATGTCGCGGCCGATAATAGTAAATTTCGATGCATCGCGCATGCGCGCGTATGAGCGCAGTCAGTTTCCAGAATCGTTGATATCCTCGACGATATTTTATCGATGTAATCAGTCAATAAAATCTGAGCCGGTCGTATAGTCCGGGCACGTGTGATTTCCGTTGATTTTTATTTGCTCGACCATTTGTTTATTGACTTATTTATAGTGGGTAGGAATTGCAACGTTTTGATCCGTCGCGCATGCGCCCCGCTCTGGATTCACATTTTTTCCAGAATCGTCAACATCCTCGATATTTCATAGCGACATAATCCGTAAATTCAATCGTAATCGTAAAAATTCCTCTCGTCAGTTTAAACATCTCTTTGTTTTATTTTATTCATCCAAACACCGATTTATTAATTTCCGGTCGCGTTAAATTACAACATTCCTAATGGTCATCTTACCTGACGCACTCGTTCGTCTCTCCTCTCGGTCCTGCCTGGCGCAGGATTGGCTGCGATCGACTCCCAACAGCAATCCTCTTGTCCGAACTTCATGCGTCACTGTGACTCGTGAATCGTTAGCTCTCTATTGTTTTATTGATTTTTATCTTCAATATTACTGTCGGGAAAAAATCACAATAATACTGATAATAATAATAATGGGACGAAGCAGCCCTTCGTCGCCCGACCGAGCGTCTTAGAAGCGCACGGGAATACTAAGGGAACGAAGCGAGCGGGCTTTTGGTCATAGCGACGAATGCTGGCAGGGCGGAATACGAGAACTCGAGCTTCTTCAAAGGAGGATATCTGTTGGACAACCCCCACAAAGACGCTCGCGCGGAAATAGCGGGACGATCGTGCAGAGCTGTGTGGGTACGAGACCATAGACCTGGCTCACCCACACACGCGAGCCCCAACAGCGACGCGCGTCCGTGTGCACTACGCGGGCAGTTGAGGAATTGTGTGCGTCTGCACTTTACCCGAAGGTTCTGGCATAAAGCGGCCGCTTGGAGGACCCGAGAAACGATTTTTCTATAGGGAACACACCTGCTTCTCGCAACCCTTATAACACGAGATATCTTGATATTTTTTTTCTATTCTCAAGTGTTAAAATCTCGTTCCGAAGACCTTTTCTTTTTCATCGATTCCGCGAAGAAACGAGAATTTAGAGAACGAGCGTTCCGCATCGTTAAAGGAGGGATTTATTTAATTTCGATATTTTTTTTAAGGTTAGTCCGGTAGATCTCTTCGATTAGATTTATCGACACTGTAGCGGGTTTTTATCAAGTTTTTCGTCTTCATTTTTCATTGCAAACGCTCGGAAATCAATGGTCGTTTTTTTTAGCGTTATTCGTGGTGATTTCTTTTCTCATATTAATTTCGCATTCGAGCTCGAATCTATCAAGTATCTTTCGCAGAGGTCAGCGACAATTCTTTCATACCAAGCGAGTTTGACGAGCAGGTAGCGCGAAGAAAAGTAGCAGAGGCTTTGAACAGATTTTCAGGTTGGAGGCTCGAGCGCCTTGAGACGGATTAAATGTACGCTCGGCAAACTCGGAGTTCGTTCGGTCATGACTGCCGGATATGCGAGGACGCATCCTGCTCTTGCGGATCTTGGGATTTCTACCAAACTTTTCCCTCCCAACATCTGGCGACAATATGCTTCGTTCTGCGTTCCGGTTTCTTTGGGGGATTTAGCCAAAGCCATAAAGCGTTTAACGCTGACGTCGACGAGCGAATGTCCCATTTATTTCCCATCGAGGACTCGAAGAGATCGTGGCTCTATAATGGGAGCGTTTACCACGCTGGTAAATGCTCTTAATAATTTCAACACCGGGATTGTGGCGATGGGGAGATTACTGGTGGGAAAATATGAAAGTACAGACTCAAATAATTTGATAAAGCATTTTTTTTCGTTTTTTCTTTATTTTTTCAACGTGCATCGGAAACTCGCATAATACTTGTAAAGAGTAATTAGTAGAGTCTCTGGGGTGGCCCCATGGATGACTTGATGTGAAGGGACCGCACGTTCTGCCAGTGCTTCTTCAGAAGAGATACCAGGAAGTTGATGGAGAGGTGCACGTTCTGTACGAGCTCGTCCTCGCTCATTTCGACGTGTCCCACTGCCACCGAAAGGCAGAGTACCTAAACAATAAATAAATTATATATTTAACGCGTAATAAACGAATCATATATTTAGTATGTAATAAATTATGTATTGAAACACCTAACGCTTTCGTGTCGAGAGCGAGAAAATTGAAAAACATTATATCGTAAGTGCGGAATTATTTGTTTCAACTTTGATTGAGGACAGGGCGATCTAGCGCGATTTCCACACCCAAAGAGATTTACTCTGCTTCCTCGCAAGCATCTTCGGAGCTATCGCAAGACTAAAAAGGTCGCGTTGCGAAGAAGCTACATTTTTCTTTTGAAGTTGGACATAATGAATAGTTGAGTTTTTTTTATACCTTCTTCATCTGGAACTTGATCGTCGCCTTGACTTCGTCGATCTTGCCGATCATAGATTCCTGGTGCGAAAGAAGACCAGGGAATTTACCGGCCTTGTTGAGACCAGGTCCGAGCAGACGTGGGATCTGCTTGATCAGCGACTCGCTAGCCAAAAAGGCGTCGAACTTCTTAGCTGTGAGTAAAAAATACAAAGCACCTAATTATTACGAGACCTTCAAATTTTTTTGCGAATTATTATTTAGGATACTTTTTGGAGAATAAAGAAAACAAAACCATTAAAGTTACCGAAGCGAAATTCTCGCTTAATATGAGTGCTGAAGTTTTATCGATACAATGTCTCTAAACCGATTGAAGTGCAAGGTAATTTATGCGCCATGCCCACACCCAGGTAAAGATTCAATCTTCTTCCATTGACAACCTTCATTACCATACGATAGAGCAATTCAGGTGCTTTTTTAGGAAGACAAGAGTTCGATCCTATCGTGACCAAACACAATCTCACCTAGTTTCTTTACAAGCTTCTTGTTCTTGTTCAATTTCTTAAGAGCCTCGGCGTCCATGAACGGAACATTATTGGCCTTGGCTTCGTCGCAATGCTGCTGATCTCCCAGCACGCAAACTTGCATCTTAGGCCTGGGAATGTTCTTTAGCCTGGAATCATAATAATTTTCATGACATAAGTTTTCGTGAATCTTTCGGCAATTTCTTATTACTGCTTTAATTACCCAAAGACTGTAATTACTCGATTGGTTTTGTGTTTGTTTTTTAATCAATAAAAATCATATATTTTTCTACTTTCAGTTCAAGGTGAAAGATCAACTTGAGCCAAAAATATTTTCAGACCATTTTTCTCCGAAACGCTTTCATGGTACTGCCTATAATTGGCTTCAAAATTTTAACTGAATCTCTCGCACATGTTTCTCACCTCGACGGATCGAGATTATCATATCACCAATCGAACCTGGTAGCTCTCAGTGGTAGTGTTGGCAACATTGATTATTCAGATAATACATGCTTTGTAACATCATGGAGCATGGATCGATCAGCAATAGAAAAACTGATTATTTTTTATGCTTCTTGCAAGAATAAACATGATTGTCGGTACAGCAGGCAACTTACCGGTAGGATCATTGAGTCGATCCTGGCATTAAAATATCGGTAAAAAATACCTACCCTAGAGATTTAAGACCCTGGGTAAAGGTCCGCCGAGTTAAGCTCAGCTCCCTGATTCGACATGAGGCGATCTTTTCGGTTATCGTAAAAACAACAATGTAACATTTTTTTCTTCTCAATATCGTGCGCACTTTGGCCGAAAAGAACCCTCAATTTCAGGTGAAAACATACTTGACAGTGCCAGAGAAACGTTTGTCCTTCTGAGGATCGTAGTTCTTCAATCCAATTTGGAGCTCTACTGTCTCCAAGAAGTTCCTCTTCTTGTCTTTCGAGTTCTGAATAACTCCATTAACGCACTCGTAGAGCGTATCACGTGATACTTTGGACCTGGAAGAACGAACATAACCTGTTAGCAACGAGCTTCGAGAACAATCTTTGTCATCTTACAGAAATCATATTCGAGTGTAAATCCAAAATTTCAGATCACAAATCTTAACGAGCTTCGGCGAGAAAGAAAGCTCGAAGGATAAAAAACGAATGAAGCGATTCCACCTGGGACAAAATCGACGTGCAACGTGTCGTATAAAATATGTTTGCAATCGAAAAAATATAAGGTCGGAATTTCGCTTCGAATATCGAACTGCTTTTAATTATCGGATGTTTTTAATGACGCTTTGAGATGGTCGAATAAAAAACGGATTAGTGTACTTACGTCATGATGACCGCGACGAAGAGGACGCCGAGCGAAACGACAAGCCTACTCGACGACTCAAACCGGAAAGAAGCTGTGAGGTGTGTTCGACCCTAAACCGAGAGCACCGAGAGACTGGAGAAACGGTCTGGCAAATAATTTGGAGAATCTCGGTCAGAGGCGCTGCGGAGCTCGAAATGGCGTAAAGGTTTAAAGTGAGTTTCGATGTCAGCTGCAAGAGCTTACTGTCGCTCGTATATTCAGAAACGCCTAAATTCTATATCTGTTAACACTTGCCGAGTTTACATCGTTAATGAGGTTTCATCGAGATTTATTCTGAACTAGCGTGAAAAGTCTAATAGACTCGAAATTCGCTCATGGGGTTCGCTGTCAACTAGAAAGTTTCGGATTACTTTAAATTTTGCACCTAGTTCAGAGTTATTTTAGTTCAGTCTCAGCCATCATGAAAACTCGATAACTTTGCATTGCCTCGAATTATCTATCATCTCTGAATGCGTTGAACGTTTCGTCATCGACTGAGTCTGCTTCACCTTACCTTAAGCATTGTATTATATATGTTTAGTCGGTAAGGTGTCTGTAATGAACAGACTTTGTTCGCAAAGCCATCTCTTGTATTTTTTGCAATAGTTTGTTAATGAAAGAAAGCGCTTCGAGTGGACGAGTCTCTCAATAATGCGTATAGTCACAGGCCTTTGATTTCGGAGAATCCGTGTCAGCCATTTTTTGATAGCGGTGCCGAGTCTGATATCGAAGAGGTGCGAGAAATATAAGAAAAATTAGTACGTGACACGGCGTGTCATACGTCTTGATATAACATAAAGTATGAGGCTCTGTTTTAGGCGCAAACAATGACGTTTCTCCAGAACTTCGTCGCGCGTTTCATGCCCACCGTTCAGGCTGGCGACGACGGTGAAATCGTTGATCCACAAAAAGTTCTTCGCGTAAGTCAACCCTCATACCTTGTAAAAATTACATAATTTCGGTCGAACTGCAACAATTGCACGTCCGTCCGAATGAAAATAACTTGGCTTCATCGTCAGGATCTTTTTACCAAAGAACTCTCTCATCTTACTTGGTCGAGGCACGTTCGGAAAAGTTGTACTCAAGGATACATCAAATTCCCAATTCAAAGTGCAATTCGATCAAAATTTGAATATTTTAGGATATGCCGAAAAGCTGAAAAAAATAAACCGTTTTGATGACATTAAGTCCATTGATTTTGCATAATCACGATGTCAAAAAGTTAATCATAATTTATTTTTGTAATTTTTCGTGAAATTAGAATTATTCACTTTTTAATTGTAAATAAATTGCTTGATTATCCAGAATTTTTTAAAATGATATGGAATACGTCTGCAGGTAACGAAAACTGTTCTGAATGCCATTTTCAGACCGTGACCATTCCCTGAAAAATAAAATTGTCTTCCTCTGAGAAATTGGTAGGTACTAGCGATATCTTTTTTTTCCATGAAAATCTGTCTTGAAACGATATTCAGTACAGTTTTCGTTACGAACTGAGGGGGGATTATTCTACATTGCCTTAAGAATTTCTAACTCATAAATCATTGATTAATTCACCCGTAAAAAACATTCAGGAAAAGTGTGGCAAACAACCAAAATGTACAGCCTTTCAAGAGAAGCTGTCCACGTGCAACGATCGTGTGAACTCTAGAAAGCAGACAGAGGAGACTTGTCTGGAGGAACTGATAGACTACGTTAGCTGTGTGGATCACTGCGTATCGCATGACTTGTTTGCTAAACTGAAGTAAATATTGCGCAAACATCGACAAGCAATTTGTTGGTAAACAATGAAATATAACTAGTTATTATCTGCCATGTTGTATATAAAAAAAATCCAATGTTAGAAATAAATGAGATGTGACGAACTTAGAGGAAATTATTAAGTTCACTTAACTGCGAGGGACAGGGGCGAAAGGGGAAGGGAGGGGTAAGGAAAATATTTATCCGAAGGTGACTGCAATTTTTGTAAAGTTTTTCTAAAGGTCAGATAAATCGTTAAGGAAACATCTTTGCTTGGGAGGAAAGAAGGATTCTCAAATTTACGTAAATCAATGATAGTTGGTTTGTATTTACAGCGAAACAACTAAGTAAATTCACATTAATCTCGCATTTATAGGCGTGTAATTGCGTTCATTTTCATCTGTCAAAATAAAAAAGTGAACACCAATTACGATATATTTTTGTATAATTCGCTGATGGAGCGACAAACTTTAACAAGATGCTCCTTGTCATCACAATTAATTACTTTCTTGGAATACGTAACGTTTGATCTCTCTGCGAGGAAGCGTGTTTGCATGTGCCAGCGAGCTTTCAATCTGCGCCGATCTGTAGAACGTCGAAGCATACGCCGCACACGCGAACTGGTTTGTTCTGTCCGAATTTCAATATAGGAACATCCTGGTCGGAGCACTTGCTGCATAAAATTCTTCCACAGTGTCGACTGCAAAAACATTAAAACAAGGACAATCGATTGAGCGAATAAAAAATCTTATAGAAACGACAAGAAAGTCAACAGCCATTACCAATGATGTTTCCTCATCGTAAGCGAAAACTTTGTGCCACACTCTAAGCACAGATCCTTGTCAGCCCATGGAGCTTCCTGGGTCAGCGAGTCGAGCAGTCGATAGAGCAATTGTTTCGTTGCTACTTGATAGTTAAAAATCGTGATACCGTCCTTGTTCATTGATCCTAGACAGGCGCCGGATTTTACGAGCGTACGACACAAATTACCGTTGCCTTTCATGTACGCGATTAACAACGGTGTGTTTCCATCCAAGTCTGTAACAATAAACTTTGTGATTATAATTTCGTCATGCAAAAATTCGTTTCTTAGTGGTCGCAGCGATGATCACTCACCTGCCCTATTCAGCGGATACTGTGACATACACTCCAAAAAGAGTTCGCAAATCGTAGCAGCATTGTCTTTTCCGTACCTCGCTAATTCGTGCAACGGATTTCTTCCTTTTAGATTAACGGTTTCGGCGTCAAGTGTACATTCGGTTAAGAGAGCTCTGACAACAGCGACGTGTCCCTCGCGCACGGCAACGTGGAGAGCGTTGTCGCCGTCGGCGTTACCAGCGTCAAAGTTTATACCGTTCTGTACAGAAAAATGCAATTAGTCACAGTCGAACCTTAATCATTTAAAACCTCCATTATCAGAATATTTTTTTCAAAGCAAGACCGGCACTCTGTTAGCTTAGTTTTTTACACTTCATTTGAGTGCGTTATTTCTCGTCTTCGAATTTCCGTTATCCAAATGACCGTTAATACTTCGAATAATGAAGGTTTCACCGAACTGTCGTTAAAATTGTCTGTAATGTAATTTACCTGCAAGAGAGCGGACACGACACCAGCGTGGCCTGCTTTGGCAGCCGCGTGTAACGCCGTGTCTCTATGAGCGTCCGTGTCATTTATTCGCGCTCCGGCCAATATGAGACTACGTACCAGCATCTCGTTACCCGACATAACGGCAAGATGCAACGGAGGTGTTTGGGTGACGTCTTGGACTCTGGAATTGACGTCGACCTGAAGCCATTTCAATATTTTAATTTTTACGCAGCGGAAAGTTCAGCGTTTATAAAGTCGATGAAATTTAATGGTGCGTTCTTGAATGCAGTTCTAGACTGTTCGGCTAAATCCACAAATATTCGAAATATATCAGCATGTATGAACAGCCGAAATAGTCATCCCGACATTTCGGTCTGCTCTCATTTCAAGAAATTTATTCCGTAAAAAGAATCGAATATCGTTAGTAATAATAAAGAAAAACTAACTCGCAGGTGACAATTACAGAAATAAAACGAATCGCTGCGCAAATCTATATTTAATATCGCACCCATTGTCTTCCCACAGATACCTTCAGGGTAATCTGCTTTTACCTGTATAGAGAGCAGAAACAATATGCTTTCCATATCGTTTTTCTGTATAGCCATGTGGAGAAAATTTCTTCCTTTATTGTCGAACTGTTCGGCGGCGCTTGGAAGCCTTTCCAGTATAGCCTGAGCGGCTTTGTTGTTGCGAACGGTCAACGCCGTGGCAAACGGACTGAGTCCTTTCTTGTCTCGTAGCGACAAATCGATGCTTGGATGACACAGCAGGAGTGATATTATTTGCGTGTGTTGATTTTGTATGGCGATGTGAACAGGTGTTTTCCCATCGGAATCCCGAGCGTCTACGTTTGCGCCGTGCTCGACGAGAGTCTGAACGACTTGCTCCAAGCCCCATTGGCAGCAAAGATGAAGAGGAGTGCAGTTGTCTCGAGCCTCGTCACCACCAGCGCCATCCGGGCCCGGTCGTCTCGGTGCGTTTAAATCGCAGCCGCTTCTTATCAGAAACTGTGCGATATCCTCCTTGTTGTCGTCGATGGCCCGGTGTAGAAGAGTCTGCTGACAACCGTCCGGTCCGGTTGCCCAGCAATCTGTATCGGCACCGTGAGTCACGAGAACAGAGGCCGTGTCCTCTTGCTCGGAGTCAAGGGCGTCCCAGAGCGGACAACCGACCGACGTGTCGACACCTCGTCTGCAAAGAGCCTCGACGACTTCCCCCAAACGACAATGAACGCACAGTTGGAGAGGTGTTTCCCCATCGGCGGTTCTATAAAATAAAATGATTATAAAGTAAATATGCCACATCGTTCGCTACATGAAGTGCTACACGATATGTTTTTTACTAAATGTTGACTGACTTCGAGTTCATATCGGCTCCGTTCTCCAGCAAAAATATCGCCGTTGCCGAGTCTTCCTTAAGAATCGCTTGATGCAAGAGCGTCAATCCTTCGTCGTTCCGCTGATTAATATTCGCACCGGCATTGATTAGCGCGGCGACGATCTCTCGGCCTTTTTTCAACGGAGCTTTTATAGCGAGACTCAACGGCGTTTCGCCGCTCTTGTCCTTTATGTCGAGCTGAGTATTGGAATCACTCGCGTTCAAAAGTGCATCGACGACGTCGAGATAAAGATTCGTCACTGCGAGATGAATCGGCGCTTCGCCGGTCGACAGCGTCAACGCGGTGCACGCGCTATTCGCAGAAGTGTCGCTTCGCAACAACAATCTCGCCAGCTCGCCGAGACCAGCTCTGCAGGCCTCGTGCAATACCGTAAAACCCTCGACGTTGGCTTTCCACGAGTGACCCTTGGAATGTTCGACCAAGAATATCGCCGCCTCCTCGCGACGATCTCTCGCCAGTATGTGAAGAAGGGTGTCCCCGGTTATTGGATAAACCGGATTCGGGGATGCTCCTCTCCCCAAAAGTTTTTCCGAAAATACCTTGTGGAACGGTTCCATTCTCAGCGCGAAACAGAGAGGCAAGTGACCTTCCGAGCTGGGTATGTTGAGATTTATGTTTCTCGACTCTAACAGGAGATCGAACAGAGCCTCGTTCTTTTCTGCTATACTGTTGTGAAGTGCCGTCCTGCAAAAAAAATATATATATATGCATAAGTAAAAATACGAATTTCAGGAAACTACTTGAAATTTTTTATTTTCATTTTGTCGTATAAGAAATTTTATTTTAGTAAAAATAAATGTTGAGATTTTGATTGAAGTATGTTTAGAATGCTCGAAAAAAGTCGAGAAATCATATTCAGAAAGAATGTTTGGATGCACGTGTGAGATTTAGTCGCGAAAAATACAAATGCGTGATTATTCTTCTTAAATATTATTAAAAATACATGATCGATATTAATTTTCATACTGCTTCCACACAAGAAAATTAAAAGTTTTCTACCGTTTTCTCATAAAACTCAGATTTTCGCATGGCTTTCTCACAACGTTCCTTCAGTAACGAAATTCACTCAAAAAAGAAGCCAAAAGTACTGGAAATGCTTTTCACAAAAGAAGCTTTGCGAAGAAATAAAAAATATTATGAGACAGCGACAACTCTAAATTCTTAACTTTTATCCCGAAGCGATATTAAAAATTCAATGCTTCCTTCGCATGCATGTTTTGACCAAAGTGGCAACCATTACCATCCTCTGTTATCCTGCAGATTCTGATCGATACCGGCTTGCAGCAGCCTCGTGGCGACCGCGACCATTTCCTGTTTCTTGTGTCTCGCTATCAGATGCAAAACCGTGCATCCCTCAAATTCTTTGAGATCCTCGATACCCTTCGCATTGTCCTCGAGGCGAAGAGGATCGCAAAGTCTCTGCGCTCCACCGCTGACCTCGAGCTGTTCGATTATGAATTCGGCAGAATAATAATCGCCCTTGAGAACGGCCGATTGAAGGAGAGTCAGTCCACGCGAGTCCCTCGCGGTTAGATCGGCCTGATGCTCCACGAGCGTGCGGGCCAGGGACGGCTGACGCGCTTTCAGCGCCACCTCCAGCGCCCTCTCGCCTTTGTGATCCACCGCGTTCACCGCTTTGGGAAGCTGCGCAAAGAAAAAACGTTTGAATGACTTATGTGATATCTGAAAAAATGTCATCAGCGGGCGTAATGAAAATAGAGCGAATCGTCGGATCGTGCTGAATCGAACGCTATCGCTGCGACTTGAGTAACGGAAAATTCGCCCCACAGCGGGCGGTTGCTGCGACCGCTTTATCGCTCCTAACAAAGCACGTGCGCGCGCATGGTATTGCGGATGTTGACTCGCGGCCGGAAGTACTTCCCGCTCGGGTGACCGTGGAATGGCGTCGGTCCAAGTACACGTTTCTAGGTTCTCAGAGAAATCCATCTATTTCTTATAATTATTTATTCCTATAATTGAAAGTATTAGAGATAAAAAAAAATGAGAAAGATCGATGGTCACGAAAATCGCCTCGTCAATAGAGAATAAATATGAAACAAACAAAAGTGAAATATTATTTATCTCTGTTTCATCTAGAGTGTGTAGAGAGGATTTCGGGAATTTCCGAGCATCGTTCGTTGAATTAGTCAGCCACGTTCGAAGTACGATAATGAATAATTTATCCGCGTAGAGGTTGGATTCGTCGACGAACGAGCCGTAGGGTTCAGCCTTAAAAATATTCTTAAAAATAAAATCGTCTGTTCAATAAAAGCGAATATAAAAAAATACATGTATAATCCGCGAATACGATTTATC
Organism: Listrodromus nycthemerus; assembly: GCA_963978505.1. Lineage (NCBI taxonomy): Eukaryota > Metazoa > Arthropoda > Insecta > Hymenoptera > Ichneumonidae > Listrodromus > Listrodromus nycthemerus. The sequence continues at coordinate 26,048,386 of OZ021679.1, read as the reverse complement.
GTTATTATTGTTTCGCCTAAGCGGCGCACGTAAACATGATTTCTGGAATTGCTAATCTGCTTCCGTTACGTTAGCCAGACGCGCTCGTAGCACGATAATGAATAATCTGCCGGCGGAGAGGGAGAGCCGTGCCATGAGCGGGGAGTCATCGATGGGCGAGAGACGTGGTGTTCGGTGGTAATAAACGTGCGTGCGCGGTGTCTGCATCGAGCAGCATTCCACCACTCTCAAAGAGTCCGAGTGGTGGCGAAGAACAAGTAGGTTCTGTCCGTGGGTGGGGGTAATATGACGTGGCAAGCAGGCGGTGTAGCGGCGCCTGACCACGGCCAGCATCCCACTACCGAGGCATCCAGCGTTTCCAACAGAATGCCTTGTATTTTTCTAACAGCTCGCACACGCCAGTCTCCCCTCTGTCATCCCCGCGAAGAGACTCACGAAAAAATCGCCGAGGAAACAAAATCCCGTTCGCATCGTTATTTTATTTTAAGTTTATTTTTTATCTTTTTTTCGCGTTTCGTTCACTCGTTTCCCGTAAAAGGCGCATCGAGCGTTTCGGATCGATTCCGGTTGGGCGTACAATACACACTTCTCGCTCCGCGTCCGCAACTAGGTCGATAAATTAAATCGATACCCGAGCGAACGAGGTCAAGTGCGAGCGCGATTGTTGTTCGAGCTTTTGAAACTTCACCTCGGACTAGAGCGTCGAACTCGCTGGGGTGACAAAAATATTCTCGCCTAGGACGTTCGGCATCGTAGCTACGTTAAAAAATAAAAAATAAAAAAAAAACACGTCGGATTACATAGTGAAAGTACGGTCCGGCAACTGTGAAACTCGTGCTGGGAGAAAAAAAAAAAACAACGAATCCATCGATATTTTTTTTCATTTTTTCTGCGCCACAAGCGCGCTCGTTGCACAAAGTACCTGCGTGGTTAATTCACGCTCTGTTGCACCGAGCAATCAATACCAATAATGCACGTTGTAACGTCGTCTATGTAGAAGACTAAATATCGGGAGAATGAAATTTCTGGTTAGATCGCGGACCACGCTGTGGACTGCGGTATTTTTTGCCTGTACGTTTTTTTGGTTATAGCGTCTGTATATATATATATATGTGTATATATATATATATATATATATATATATATATATATATATATATACACACACGCTATGACTCAACGGATAAATATAACTTATGATTAATTGATTGCACGATTATCAGGTTTGTCGACGATCGATTCCGCGGGCATATCGTGCTATCAATGCACGGTGGCACCGAGGCCGGGCGCAAAATTTTCGACTAGTCAGCTGTGTCGTCTCTTCGAGAAGACCGCCCATTTTCAAACTTACTGTCCGAACTCGACGCTCTGTATGAAACGTTCGATTCACCATCGTCTCGGCAATGGATGTGAGTTTTACGTCTGGCACGCGTCAGGTCGTTGACTTTTTGAACAATCAATAAATTGAATTTGTTTTTTTTTTTTACATCTATTTTTCCATTAAATTTCATTCTATAAAATTTATTTTTATAATCTTGTTGACAATTAATTGAGGTTATGGATGGAATGTTTTTGTGCGTTTAGCGCTGGTGTTGACGAGCGTCGAGCGGGGATGCGCACCGCAATTGGACATAAGGAAGGCGTACGATTTCGACAAAGAATCGTGGTACACGATACAGGAAATCGTGACCTCGGCATACGACGAGAGATGCTTCATCGGCCAGGACGGAGGATCGCCCGGCGGACCTCCCGAATATTGCTTCTGCAGTTACCACTTGTGCAACGCTAGTTTAACGACGACGAATTTTTACGCGCTCAACATTCTCCTGTTGTGTCTTTTGTTTTTCATGCAACGTAAATTTTAATTAAAAAAAAAAAAAACAAACAAACAAACTCAAGAACTCAAAAAAATGTTTGAATAAACAAAAATCTTATTATTACTAGTCACAGGGCAACAGCGAAAAGGACAGTGACGATGAGAAAATCAAAGAATAATTAAATTTAAAAACTCATTTCGTGCTGAAATGGTTTTGCGGGTAAAGCCGGTCGTACTCGAAAACGTTACTGTTTGTCCGTATCGATGGCTGTAACTTTAAAGTATTCAGTAGTTCATATTTTCAATATGAATTATATATATATATATTGTTCGTATCGGAGATCAGCTCAGCTTGCCGATATTCGACAGTATAAATATCGTAATTCCATTTTAAAACAATTCAAAAAATGTAGAAAAATTACTAACAGAGACATTACTTTTCTGAAGATATATCAATATCCTGGTATGCCTTTGAGTCCTCGCGAAGTAACAGTACTTTGACGAGGCAGTCTTTTCTCACAATTGTGCTTCAAAGAATGAACAGAATTTTTTTATATGAAAAAACAAATTTTTATATAAAAAAGGGGCATTCTAAATGTGTCTTTTTTCTCTGTATTGATCGATATGGAATTGTTATGAGACGCTAATTTTTTAGATAGACAATTGAAACACGCTTTTCGCCGCGCGGAATTTTAGCGGACGCGGACGACAAACATTTAGTCGCCGAAAGCAAAGGATGTGTTAACAAAAGCACGGAACAAATTTATTTCCTATCTGTAAGAAATAAGAATAATGAGAAATACCGGAACTCATTTCTATATTCCTTATTGGTCTATCGTTAGGAACGATTATAGAGTTAATCGAATTTTTTTAACAAAAAAAGTTTGTAACACTTGCATTTTTTTCATTCTATCGATTGGTTGAAATTTTTGTTTAATGCCAATTTAGATAGTCAGTTGAAACGCGCTCGTCATTGCCCAAATTTTAGAGGACGTGGACGATAAATATTTAATCATCGAGAGCAACGGAAGTGATAAGCGTTTGTGCGAAAAAAGCCTCATTCTGGTATTTCCTATCTGTAAGCCTGTGATTCATGTTGATCTGTAAGACGAGGACGACTGCGACATTGTAAGCAACCGACGATGATACACCGATATTTGTGGCGTACAAAGCCCGAGCGTGCATGGAACGAATAAAAAAAGATTTCTTTTTACACCAACCTCAGAATTGTGCTCGACCAGATACAGGAAGACAACGTCCTCGCGAACGAGTCTCACAGCGGAATGCAAGGGATATTCACTCTTAGTTTTGAGCAATTGATACAGCAGAGGTCCGGGCATCTCTTTGAAATCCTCGCCGGTCAAATCTTCCTGCATAACATAGAAATTTTATTTAATTTTTTTCTTTCATTGATCGATAGATCGGTAATTTCCTATCTTACCCAGTGAGCTGAGATCAACGAACTACAGTGATCTCGCAATTTCTTGGCTCCCAATTCTTCGGCGGCCGTGTAAAAACGGACGCAATCCTGAAGACCGACGATTCCTATCAAGAATCTCTCGCATTGCTCCATAAGCTCTTGAAGTTGAAAACCCGCAGCGGCTCTCATCAATTCCAGTGACAAATTGTCCCTCTCTACTATACCGGTATATATCCATTTCAGTAATATCGGACCCACACCCGATTCTAAGTTGCTCCAGTCTTTAAAGCAATCGTTAGTCATAAGTCTGGTTCTCTGAGAAATTGCGAAAATCGAGCCGGCAAGCCGACATGACAAAAACTATAACATGCAACCTGGGAATAAATAACATACTTTCACTTGAATATAACTTTCACAAATGCAATGAGAAAAAAAATCGATTAAATTCAGGAATATATCGTGCGCAGATTTCCTGGTCAAAAGGGAATTTTGTATACTTTTCAGCGGAATAGAAATGAGAAAAAAAATGTATCGTAAAAAATTGCTGAGAACATTGATTTTGCATATTAGTGGGTGTAAAAGTTATTAACAACCTGTTAATAAAAATTTTCAATACTCATTCACGTTTGTGAAGCGAGATTATGCAAACTTTTATATGAAGTTTGTAACATGCAAATTGAGTATCCATAAAATCTTGCCACTCGGACATAGTTTGAGACAACTTGGCGATAGCGATCGCAAATTTAATACGTTCAGATTTTATAACATTTAACAAGTTTTAAATCTTTTGATAAATTTGGTTTTTGTACCTGACATGAGTTTCACGGTTTTCTTGTTTAATACAATTTTTTACTATGTAAATTCAAGACCTTTTTTCATTTCCGATATATCTGCAGGGGATTAAATTTACACACACAACAGGTGCGGTTAACATGTCTTAAAAATATAATTTAAAAATGTCCAATCGTCTTGTCCTCAATTTTTAATTTCTCCGAATTATGTGTACACATTCGCTTTCCCATAACAGTGAAAGTTCCCATAAAAATCAATCTACTATTTGACCGTGAGAGTGAGAGGATTGAATGATCTGTAAAAGAAAAATTTTATGCCAGTTACCAAGAACGGATGAGTTGATGAGCGCAGATTCGTTCCATTGGTCGCTTCTCGCTGCAAGGACGAATTTGTGAGCTGGCGTCTCTCGGTCTGCGAGTTTGATGGTAAGGTCGCTGGAAAACAAAATAGTCCTCGTCGGTCAATAAAAAATTATCCAAAAATCTTGCGACGTCCTTCGTGCCGGTTTTACCTGTAGCGTTGTTGACCATAGAGCGAAGCGACAGCGGCCAAAAGTCGTTCGACGAATCCAGACTCTTGTTTCGTTGCGGCGGTAAATTTTTGTTGCAACTCAGTGTTTGCCGTGTACAGACTTACGTACTGTGTTCGTAGAAGGGACAGGTGTTGTTGCCATTTCTGTGACTCCGCCGAGTCATCTGTGGAACAGAGTCAAATGTTTCTTATTTCGGCGAGGCGAGGCTCGTAATGGCCGGGCAATTCGTCGTTGAATCGAAGATCGGCTTACCCATGATGAAAAACCCAAAAGTTTGCGAAGAATCACGAGAACAGCCGGGATGTGCGAACGCACTGCAAGAGATAATATCGCATGACAGAGTGTTATGTCTGTTTTTTTGTTGTATCTCTGACAGGTCGCGGGTTCTCCGGCAGTCCGAAGAGCGGGCGCAAATCGTTGTGTGGAGTTCACGGCCGTCCGGATTTTGTACGCGCGAACTTTGAACTCTTGCGGTTTGGAACACTCATAAAAAGTAGATTCAAAAAAAGAAGGGAACGGATGTTAATTACGCCCCTAATGTTGAGTAGATTGAACACATGTACGAACCGTGAACAAGTAATCTGTATTGCTGATAAACGAGTTGCCAAGCTTGGCGAGCTTAATGATCCTAGTCTCTGGGACAATTTTTTGTCGCCGGGTTTGGTGACGTCATTGCGTGCTAGTGACTTTTTACAACCAACTTCGCGTGTACAGGTAGTTTCAGCACGCTTCGAACTCTCCTTCCGGCTTGCGAAGCTGTTGCAACTTGTTATGACCCAAATATTCAGTCCGTAAGAATAATTCTACTTGATGTATTCTTGACAATACAATAGCTCGGTCCATAATCTCGCTAGTAACGTATAAAAGGGAGTTCTGACGGACAGAGATTCCGACAAATTTACAAATGACAATGAAATTTTCAAAAGGAAACTTGTGCCAAAATTGTACTTGCGATAGTTCCGCTGATAGCGGTTAACGAGATTAAGTCATATTTGTTTTTTTTCGATAATAAGTTTACATTATCAAAGGGCAATTATTGGTTCTTACGTTCGTTCGATAGTCGAGGACGTCGGACCATTTTCGTCGGTAAATCAAAATTCACGACTGTTGAAAATTGTTTTTTTTTTTCATTTACTAGATAATGTTGAAAGAACCGAAGATAGTGATCGTCGGAGCCGGTGCGGCCGGAATTTCCGCAGCTTGTCGACTGATCGCGGGAGGATTCCAGAATGTAATCATACTTGAGGCTAAGAATCGAATAGGTGGCAGACTCCATACAGTGGATTTTGGTGAGTTTCAAACGAATTAATATAGAAACAGAATTTAAAAAAAATTATTATTCCTCGACAAGCAGGCAAAGTCGAATGTGAATAAAAGAAATTTGTAATTTCCCAAAAATGTAAAGGAGTTCCTTTTTTTTCCAGCTGACAATGTCGTTGATCTCGGCGGTCAATGGGTGCACGGAGAGCGTGGAAACGTCGTCTACGATCTAGCAGCTTCGCACAATTTACTAGAGTCTTCCCACAATTTGCACAACTTCGATAAACACTCGTTCGTTGACGCCAGAGGCAATGTTGTTGCATCCGAGCAAACGGCTGAAGTATGGAAAATTTACTACGAGATTAGCGAGAAAGCTTCAACGGAACTGAAAGATGCGGATGGGTCTTACGGAGAGTACTTTACTAAAGAGTAAGAGACCTTTTTTCTTTTATTTAATTTATATTTTTCTTAGCAATATGTTGTTGGTGAATGCGTCAATGTCCGCCTCTCTGAACCATGCCTGCAGAGTCGGATGCAGATCTGACCTGATGACAGTTGTTACGTCCCTTTCCGGCACTATACACCTGAGATAATAAATTTGTGTCTGTTAGTTTTAATTACTTTCAGTGATGGTTTGATTTTCGGTCGTAGGCTTAAGAAATTATTGGGTATAATTTTCCAACCATAAGTGAGATGCCGTACGAATTTTGTACACTGTTTGATGGGATAAAGATTTCATAAAAATCGATGATGAACAAAATGCTCAGAACATTGGTTTTGCATAATAGTAATGACTCCAAAAAGTTATCCACCAAAAACGTCATAAATCAAATTTGGTACAAAACGTTTTCTGATCATGTCGTAATTAATAATCCCAATACCCACCTTACTCTGTTGTTGCAACAGTTGTTCTTTGCGTATTCAAACCTCAGCAGGGAATATATGTACTTCAAGTACTTTGAATCTAATGAGTTATTTATTGGTACTGCATTGTTGCTGAATCCACGTTTTATTTGCTCTATGTATCCTTTCGTCAATATTGGAATTACGTAGTTCACCTGTAATTTTGTAGTCCATAAAATACTCGTACTAACAGTTTGTTATAAATTGAGCTTTACTATGCTCTTCGCAAGTAAATCACCTGCTTAAAGCAATCCTCGACGAATTCTTCAGCTCTGCTGTAAACATATTTTTCCTGTTCGTGGAGCATCAAAACGCCAATTTTCGGTTCTTTGGCTCTGAATATTTTAGCGATGTTCATTGCCGTCATTGCACCATCCTCGGTGTAAGTGAGCATCACTGTGCTCGCGTAATGTCGTTCAGCCTGGAAATATTATTTTTACAAATTCGATTCAAATCGGTAAAATTCATCATATTTTTGCAGATTCGACAAAATACCGGTTTCAATTTTTCGTGCGGACCCGATTTTACACTGTCACTGGAAACATTCGAATCTTCACAGCATCTCGTTTGCAAATCTTCTTTCATAATTAGAACTGGACTGAGGACCAGAGGCGCCCTTGGTACAAAGTCGGGCCGGTGTATATCTGATTGAAAGCTTCCAAGTTAATTATTTTCTTTCTCAAAGACTCACATAACATGAAAACTTTCCGTGTTGTTCCACTCGATTATATTTTTTTACGTAAATATTTTACCAATATTACAAAGTATTTGTGAAATGATTCAGAATCATCTTGAAAATATTTTCTTATCCACTCACAAATTTTAAATTAAAATGTTTTAGTAGTCTCTCGCTCAAACATTTCGTAAGATTTTGAAGATTGTAAATATTTCTAAAATGATTTTGAATTATTTCGTGCTATGTTAGAAATTAGAGTGGGAAGATTCGATTTGACTGTACCATTGGTGTCTTCTTTCAGATCCAGAGAGTCGATGAATTTGCTCATGCAATCGTACATTCTATTTATTATATCCAAACGTCCAATTTTTTGAAGAGCCATTATAATTTTATCGAGAGTCGCTTCTGCGGACTGTACGTAGGCGAGTAATACATAATAAGTGGGATCCTGCAATCCTTTGAAATCGTACTCGATGCACTGCAAAAATTCAAAATATTAAATATTTTTCATTAATTCCTTTGATTTTCGATTTTTTTTAGAAAACTGCTGAACTTGTATCTGTTCGAAGGTCAGTCCCAGGCGAGTTGCGAATTCTTGCCAACCGCTGTACAATTTTCCTGACGCCGTAGCGCTGAGCAACAAGCACAATTGACGCAGCGTCGGCAAACCTTGCATCTCGAACAGATAAGCTGCGTGCACGTTTGCGGTCAAACGCTGAGAATTCAGTGCCAACGTATCTAAATTCGGTGGGCCGTCGACTTCGTTTCTTAATTTCTCCAGAACAGGATCTGGAGTCCTAAAAAAAAAATCAGAAAATTTAATGACTGTTATAAGATAGATTGGACGTCCACCTAGTCCGCATAAATTTACCTCTTAAATGCCATGATTTAAATTCCCTTATGGAGTATCTCAAAACGTTTTTTTTTTTTTTATTGAGTACTTGGCGTTGAGATGCGTTTTCGATTTGATCTTGAAATGGTGTGTAAAAAAGGCCTTATACACATTTCATGTAATTCAGTATTCCATCGATTTATTTATTGATCATTCACTTAGTCTTCGGTGCGTTACAGTGAGGTAAGAGATTCTTCAGTTAGGTTGAAGTTTACTCCCACCACGGTCATCGTCTCAAGGCCCCCGTCGCTAATGACTCATATCAGTCGTAGATCGTTTTATCACAGTACCGCGAAAGTTCGAAAAAAAAAAGATGAGCATATGTTTGAGGCATAAATTGTGCACGTATTAAGCATTAAACAATAAATATTCTTACAAGTGTTTATTTTTTATTTTTCAGATTTTACAAATATTTAAAAAACAATCCCTTCACCGATGGAGCGCGGGCCGAGGAATTCCTGGAGTGGATGCACAGATTTGATAATAGCATACAATGCAGCGACACGTGGTTCGACGTTTCGGCTCGCGGAATAACGGAATACAAATCGTGTGACGGTGATCTTTTGCTCAATTGGAAAGACCGAGGATACAAGACTGTATTTGAATTATTAATGGTATGCCATGATTTTTTTTTAATTTTCTTATCGCATACGAATTATTTAAAGAGAAAAAGCATTGTTTCAGTCGTGTTTTAATAACGCGAATAGTTTACTTATTATTCTTATTTATTGATTCTTTATTCCAGCGCAGTTTTCCAAATCCACAAATGGCCTTGCCAGTTATGGAAAAAATAATCTTCGGCAAGGAAGTCTCCAGCATAGACAGTTCCGGCAAAGAGGCTGTCGTGAGAACCAGCGACGGTGAGCGATACCTCGCTACGCACGTTGTCTTCACAGCATCTCTTGGAGTTCTGAAGGAACAACATTTTACATTGTTTAATCCGCCTCTACCAGAAAAGAAGAGGCTTTCTATCGAGGCACGGCAAAAAAATTATAGCGATAGTTGATTCTTCACGTACGCGGTCACATGGAACGAAAATATTTGTAAATGGATTCAAAAATATTTGCTCCAAATATGTAAAATATTTTACCAACATTCGTTCACAGAATGGATCGTGAAATGAAAAAATAACGTGCTACAATTTTTTTCGTTCCGTACGTGTAGGATAAATCCATTATTATTACGATGAACGCACCTGACTCTACTATATTTTGAAACAGGGCTTGAGCATAGGAGCTGTGGCGAAGATATTTCTTGAATTTCCACATCGATGGTGGCCAGAGGACTCCGCCGGTTTCGGCCTGCTTTGGTCCAAGGAAGACAAGCGAGCATTTTTGGCCGCCAACGGACAGGTAGAAAGAATTATGATAAACTTCAGCATGAACATGTGGCTGGCAGATTGTTGCAGCTTGGGTGCTTCGGGAGGTTTAACTAAGGTTATACTTCCGGTATAAAAATCTCATTTTTAGAGCAGAAGTGACGTCATACCAGAAATAGGTTACTTCTGGACAACAAAATAATAAAGTATTGTTGTAAATTATTTTCAGGACAACCGCTGGTTGTGCGACGTATTTCAATTCTTCACAGTCGATTTCCAACCGAGAGTCTTGTGCGGCTGGATCGTCGGTGAATCCGCTCGGCACATGGAGACTCTGCCCGACGCCGTCGTGATGGATGGAGTTTTCGAGTTACTGGAGAAATTTGTGGGCAAGGCTTACAACATACCCAGACCCGATCATATTCTTCGGTAATTCTTTGAATCATCCGTTGTTTTGTATAAGCGTCGAAGCACATTCTTGTTTCCTCCTTACAGATCGAAATGGTATTCTGATCGACATTTCCGGGGATGCTATAGTTATCGAAGCATGGCTGCTGAACGTCTAAAAGTTTCGGCGAAAGATTTGGCCAAACCGATACTCGATGCTAGTGACAAACCGGTAGGTAGTCATCAAGGTAGTAGTTGTGGACGATCCGACCGCACGTAATTTCAGAGAGAATTGAAAGAATTTCGAATATTTCTTATTCTTGTTGAATTCTGTCTGAAGTCATGTTGGGTTCTTCCGTTCTTAGCGTTTTTTCCCCTAATTTTATCATTATTAATATGCGACCCATTACAGACGATTCTTTTCGCTGGAGAAGCTTCTCACGATAACTATTATTCCACGGTCCACGGAGCGATTGAGACAGGGTACCGTGAAGCCGACCGAATCATCCGATATTATGGGTAAGCCTCAAAGATTCTCATTGCGAATGAAACGATAGCCATTTCATTATTTTTACGTCACTCGTCCTTATTTGCCTCTCCATGAAAAAACATATCAGTCGAATTTTGTTTTTGCACGTTAAAGCTTCGGTGTTTCATCACCCACGGCTCCTTTCGTTTGTCACACTTGCTGTTCTTTCATTCAACACACATACACACAAACATTCGATTCGTAATCGTGATGATGAAAAAGTTCAGTTAAAATTGTACCTAAATTGACTTGCATGGTTTTTTAATTCTTAGGCAATTAAAGTCTCATCTTTAACCAAAGACTGCCAGCTTCGTTGTAAATGGAGGACGGTAAACTTTACACATTCTTTATAGTAATGGTAATGTAGAATCGAAGATAGTGGAACAGCAGAGAAATCATACGAAGAGTTTATTTGTATTTGACATGAGAATTAAAAAAAATAAAACAAAATCAATAATAGTAAAAATAATAAATATGCACATAGTACGCACAGTTTGGCTTGGTATTATTTTATTATACAACTCTCCCCCAGAGTTTTGCTTCCACAACAATGATCACACTGTAGATAATTAACTAATGACCAATTAACGAATAAATGACCTGTGAATTTCTTTCATATAAAAAAACTAAATCATTATTTTCGACCAAAACGATAAACGTTGACTCAAAATGTCTGTATATGTCAATGGAAATGAGTTCTTTATCGTTAGATGGCTTCGCGTTATTTTCTATAAACGTTAATCTCATGACTCGGGTCACGGAGAGCTACGATTGAATGGTTAAGACAGGTGGCAAAGAGTTTCGATAAAGCAGAAACAATTCCTTGGAAACGACGAAGCGAGTCGTCAACACCGGAAAGGACGAGGCTGGTGATAATCGGCGCCGGAATCGCTGGATTGGCAGCGGCACAGACTCTGGAGGATGCGCATTTCGAAGACTATATTTTGCTCGAAGGTGCTTATTTTTTTTTTTTAAATGAATAGAATCTATATTGTTTCCGCACCAGTGCGAGAAAGCTGAGTTTACCGCACTTATTCGGAAAAAATCGATTCGTCACACGGGCGAGAAAAATTGTTCTCTCCTGCATTCGTGTGAAGCGTCTCATTCGCCTTTGGCTCGTGCGTCACTTTACATTAGTTGAATTGATCGATTTTTCTCGCACAAGTGCAAAAAACATGGTTTTTGTAGATTCGTTGAGAAAAATCATGTAGAATTATAGCAAGGGTATGGAAAGAGGAGTCCAAACTCGTCTGAATGTCGAACTCCATTTCTGTGCTCTTTTCATACATATAAACAATTTTATCTAATAAAAATTTTTTTCTGGCAGCTCAAGATCAAATCGGTGGTAGGATATGTTCGATCGCTTGGAACAACAATTGGATCGAAGCTGGCGCTCAGTTTCTACACGGGGATCAGAGCGTGCTAGGAAAATTCGCCAGGCGGCATGATTTGTTGAGCAAAACGGAGTCGACCGAGGGCGAAGGACCTTTTCTGCGCAGCGACGGTTCGCGAGTCGATCAACGTCTCGTCAACGAGATAGACGATCTTGTACGGGAATCACTGGAGGATTGCGAGAAGTACGCTTACTCGGAAATGAAACCGACAAAATCGTTGGACAACATTGGCAAAGTCCTGCGCGGCCGAATGCTCGATTACATTAGATCCAGAAACGACAGTTCCGAGACGAGACGCGTGGTCGAGGAGCTTTTCGATTGGAACGTCAAGTTTCTTACCATCGACAATTCCTGTTTTACGCTGGATGAATTGTCAACGAAAAACTGGGGCAAATTTCGAGTAGGGGAAGCATTAAAAGATAATTTAATTAATTAATCAAAAATTCGACACAAACGTTTTCTGACCATTCTTCGTTTTTTCCAGTTCGTCGGAGGTCCAGAGTATCTTGTTTTCAAGAATGGGTACAGATCGCTGACGAATCGTGTGGCTGAAAAATTGTCTAGTAAGAAGTTGCGTCTGAATAGTCCAGCGGAAATTATCGAGTGGCGCAGAAACGCAGATGGGGATGAAAAGAGCGTTAAACCAATCGTAGTAACGCTCTGCGACAAGAAGCGTATTCTCGCGGATTGCGTAATCGTTACGAGTTCGCTGGGTTACCTGAAGGAAAATCATCGATCTATGTTCGTCCCCGAATTGCCGGTGAATCTCAGAAGGGGCATCGACTGTCTGGGTTTCGGTTTGATAAATAAGATCTTTCTCGATTTCGGAGAAGCTTGGTGGGAGCCGGGTACGAAAGGACTGCAGATGCTGTGGAGCAAAAAGAGCGAAGATCAGATAAGCTTCGATGGCAGTGGAAAATTGGCTTCGTGGATAGAAGACTTGACGGGTTTCGACGTCGTTGATAATCACGATGGCGTTCTTCTCGGCTGGGTCGGCGGGCGGGGAGCTTACGTTGTTGAGAAACTGAGCGAGGACGAGGTGGCGAACGACTGCGTCGAAGCTCTCAGACGTTTTCTGAAGAACGACAATATTCCGGCCTCTAAGCGATGCAAGCGGACGAAATGGAACGCTAATAAATACGTGCGGGGTGCGTACAGCCATATTCCTATGAGTTGTGACGAGCCGAGAATATCACCAGCTACCCTTGCGGAACCAGTTTGGGGATCTGCTCTGATAGGCAAAGAGCTGAAGGTATAGGATTTTTTGTATATATTATCGGTATATTTATACTCTTAATTACGAATGCATGCACAGTTAAAAAAGTTTGTACTTTTCACATCGACGAACGTTCACAATTTTTTATTCATACATTTTTCCATCGTATCATCCTGCTCTAGTTTGCAGAAGAAAAGAACAGACTAAAATTATCAATGGCATGGGATTTAAAAGGACGGGTTTCTATAGTCAAACCTGAATAAAAGAGTTTAATTTTTTTTGTATAATTATTTTTTATGTACTTAAATAATCTTTTTTGTCACAAGTTGCGATCACTCTTATTAGGAGCTTTAAATTTCCAGCACGTTCCTGTCCTCATGTTTGCTGGAGAAGCCACTCACGAACACTTCTACTCGACAACACACGGAGCATACGACACCGGTCGAGATCAGGCTCTCAATTTTTTACGTAATCATGTAGCGGAATAGTCTAACTGTTAGAAAATATACTGTAACATTTTTTATACGATCGTAGAACAATTGTTTGTCAGGGACGTTATCCAGAAATACGCATTTGTATATAAACGTATAATTTAATATTTGTACAGTCCAGCAACTTTGGTGATAGTTTACGTAAAAATAATCTACCTAATATCTCCATTATATTAATGAACCACGTATGACACCCATTGTAAAAAAAACTGTTACTCTAAGTTTTTGTATGCAAGCCCGTGTACTATTGTTCGATTGATATATGATGTAACATTTTGTTGTTTTTTTTCACATATTTATCACTGCATTCTGCATAGTCAACAGTACATATTATTATACTGAATATGTCGTACATTCAACATCTGTATTCTGCTACTTGACCTATAAGATTTAAATTTCTTGATTTTCGTTCCAAGCGTTTTGATTTCACTTATTCTTGGAATGTATTCCATATGATTTGTGTCGACTAAACATACGCCATATGCCGTTCATCATCTATATAATAATGCGGATAAATAATAAATTTCTTGAAAATTAATTTGCACTCGTTGAAGACTTTTGATTAGCGTATAGATTTATCAGCCTATCTGCTTCTCGCCAGCCAGAATCAATTGCCCCGTGAACCGTAGAAGGATGTTTCGAATGGGTTGCTTCGCCAGCGAATAGTACCAGCTGATACAAATTTGGAAGCGATTCGTTAACATAACTTTACTTCACTAGGTGCGAAAGTGCCTGTTTCACACACGCTTCGCGTAAAAAACGCCAGTTTCGTCAGACGTTACAGAAATGAAAGTAAACCTTGCGTGTGAACGTTTAAAAAATTTCAAAAAAAAGTACTATTATCTTTGAGCTTGATGGAACGAAGCAACTTACAGAATTTCCATTCCGGGTTATCGGTTCCGCAAGATCTCGGGGCTTGGCACCAGAACTCTCCGTCTTGAGACTTTTATAACTCCATGTACCCCTGAAATGTTTGTTGCTCAACCATTTACTCCTGAAAATATTTAATACTTGTACACTTTAGGAAGATAAAGACACTCGCTGGTGTGAAGCTATACCGCAGCATCTCAGTGGGTTCGGTCAGTGTCTGAGTCTTTCCCATGAAGCGATGAAGAAATTCTTTGATCTGTTCGAAGACGAGATCGTCCGGGATGTTCTCCATTTTACTCGCATGAGGTCCGGTAACCCAGGCGCACAATAATCGCGGTTTGTGTTCAACTGGGAAAACGTAAGCTAGACCCAGCATCCACGATTTGTCTGGCTAGAACATAATACGACTGGCAGATGTTGTGGCTCAGGAACTTTGCATCCTCGCCAAGGATTATTAAATTTATAAATAAAATTTTTTTTTTTCACCCTTTACAGGAAATACATTACTTCCGGTCTGAAATAACATTTACAAACTGGAAGTAATGCATTTCTAGTACAAAGTGATTGCAGATGGAAAAATGAAGTTGTTTTTGCACACAATAAAATTGTACCGCGCTGTTGTGTATAGAATAGAAAAAGTGTACTATAATAGAAGAAAAGAATTGTATAAGGGAATAAGTTATCGGGTCCTGATTGTCACAGTAGTGTGATTCTCTAGATTAAAAAAAAAAATTGGCGCTTACAAAAAAATAGCTTTACTATATAAGATTAAGAAAAAAATTGTATAAAATTAGAAATAATGGTTGCCAATGTTCATCGAGGATTGGGAACTATTGAGGGAGACTCAACACTTTGATGGTTTCAAAATATTTAAACAAGTATGCAATACGAACGTTACTCGCGTATTCGTTCTTATCTTCCTCCCGCCAGAAGAAATTAAAATCCGTGTAAGCTTCATTTGTCCACCATGGCTCAGGGTACGATAAATAAATCTTTGTCACAGTTCCGAACTCGATGTGCTGCAAAGATCTTCTTTCAGTACTCTGATTCGTTAATGAATTCCAGTTGAAAATGAATAATCCACGAACTTTGATTGCATTAATCTTTGCTTCCGGTAGCGCAGGGTCGAAGAACGTTTCGTAATCGGCCTTCAAAACGCCTATTGATGCAGTAAAAATTACATGCTCAGCAAAATATTCATCTCCATTAGCGGTTGTAACGCGTATATTTTCATCCGAAGAATCATAATTTATGCTCGTCACTTCGGTGTTCAGAATGGTGTTCTTGAGGACCGGAAGTTCTTGAGAGGGGTCTGGATACTTTTGCTGAAAAGTGGAGAATGTTTTTTTCAATGACTGGAAACCGCTCAATGCCGTTTCATGCAATCAGGTGCGACTTTACTTAATTTTTTATCATGAAAAAATATTCAAACCATCAAAATGTCGAGAATCATGCTGTATCCGCTTTCCTTCCAATTCATCATTTGATCGCCTTCACATGCTTCTTCTTCGACATCCAGAGGGAGGTTGAACCAATCGTCACCGGCGAACGAACCCATCAGAAACAATTCCACCATATCCAGCAGGGATTTTCGTTGTTCTGCTGTTAACTCCGGTTGGTCGTTCAAGAACTCGTTGACTCTTCAGTAAAAAATAAAAGGTCGTCAATTCCGCAACTCCTAAATTATTTCATCGTTTAAGATTTTTCATCCACATGGGACAGTAATATTTCTGAAATGTTCCGAATGTATCGTGCCAATATTAAAACATTTTTCTGAATTATTTTTTCGTCCGTTCATAAATTTTGCATTGAAGTTTCTCAGAAATATTTTTTCTGAAATATCGAACAAATGATTTTAAGTTCCAATAAAATATTTATGAAATACCTTTCTAAAATATTTTAAAAAATTATCTTTATTTCAGTAGATTTTGTTACCTATTTTTATATGCACATTTTTATATGCACCTGCTAATATTCCCTTTGAACATTTTTTTTTTTCACCCTTTCAGAAATATATTTAAGAATTTTTATGTAAGAATATTTCAATAGGATATTAAATTATTGGATTATATATTAATTACGATTTCCATATGTTTCAGAAATTCTTTGCAACACTTGAGACACCGAAAATATTTCTTAAATGTTTTCAAGATGCTCCTTGGTATATGCAATATTTACCTGTGTGCGTAGACATCCCCGACCGATTTATTCGAGTGCAAGTCCCACGTTTCATCCTCCTCGATATCGTAAAGCACTTCGAGCAATTCATCGCCAAGATTTCCCTCCAACAAAGAACCGGAAGAGTCGAATAATAATTGGCGAGGCAGCTCTTCGGCCGAGTGCTCCAAAAGACCTAGAGGCCAGGCCATTTCGTAAGACAAGTTGTCTTCTTCTCCGTGAACCCATTGTCCTCCGACATCCACCACGTACCCAGCTAAATATAATTAAAATTAAAATTATTATTAAATTCATATTAAAATTATTATTAAATTCATAAAATTATTATTAAATTCATAAAATTATTATTAAATTAAATATTATTAAATTATTATAATTATAAAATAAATATTATTATTCATTCGTGAAAAAAAAAATCAGCTGGAAAAAAAAATACGAAATAAATCGGGTGAAACAAGTAGAGTCGTTAATTACCGAACGGGGTGGTGTAGATTCTTCCCCCGATTCTGTTCTCCGCCTCGATGATAGTAACGTTGATAAAACCATTCTGGATGAGGCGCGTAGCCGCAGCTATTCCCGATGCACCACAGCCGACGATAATAATTCTCGGAGACTTCTGGGCTCCCTGGACTTGGGTCAGACAGAGCCAAGTCGCGAATATCACGTCGTAGCGCATCTCGGATTAATGCAGGGATATTAGCGGTAATGCAGCCTTTTATACCGGGCAGTTTGCCGACTACAAACATGCAATTCTATCGTCAGAAAACAGTCAGCCGGAAATCAAATTGGCCAGATCTATTGCTCGTGGTTGCGTATAGAATCGCTTTTTTTTTAAATCTGATATTTTCAAACATTTCGTTATTAATGAGACTATATTTCTATATTTCTATTTTTTAATATTTCTATATTTCTATTTTTTAATATTTCTATATTTCTATTATTGTTTATATTTCTGTAATTCTATATTTATATGGCTCATTGCCAGATAGCCAACCGTTTCGTAGGCAAGTAGGGGCAATTGCTAGCCATTAAGCCTTGCTGTTTGCCTGCCAGCAATATTGCATCAACAGTTTCTAACGTCAGACTGCAGCATATTGGGAGAAAAAATCCAACAATGCTGATAAAAATTTTATTTCTTATTGTTGACTCTCATTTAGTATAAAACAAAATTCCCCGAGACAAATTCACATCAAACTTAATTTACATTTAATTTCAGGTCGTTGAAGAGTCTCGATGAGCGTACAGTTTTATCAACCTATCAGCTTCACGCCAGCCGGAAGCGATTGCTCCGTGGACCGTTGCAGAATGTGTCGAGTGCGTTGCTTCGCCGGCGAACATTACCAACTGGTAAGAAAATTTTAAACGAAATCATTAAATATCTTCATTTTTAAATTCGACTGATTGAAGAAACTCACAGGTCTTCCATTCTTCATTATTGGTTCTGCAAGATCATCGGTTTTGGCACCGGAACGTTTCGTCTCGAGACTTTTGTAGCTACACGTACCTCTGAAGTGCTTGTTGCTCAGCCAATTGCTCCTGGAAGATATTCGATATTGGTACAAGAGAAGAACATAATGAGACTAGATGGTTTGAAGCTATACCGCAGCATCTCAGTAGGCTCGGTCAGATTCTGAGACTTTCCAATGAACCGGCGAAGAAATACTTTCGTCTGTTCGAAGACTCGATCGTCCGGAATGTGCTCCATTTCACGAGCGTGAGGCCCGCTAATCCATGCACACAACAATCTTGGCTTGTGCTCAACGGTGAAGATGTTAACCAGTCCGAGCATCCATGATTTCTCCGGCTGAAACGTAAGGAAATCATTGAACGACGTACGATGATGTATTCTTCACGTATGTATATCAAGAAATTGAAGAAATTGAAGAAATGTGACGATTAAGATTGAGGCGCTTTTTATATTTGAAAAAAATAAATAAATAAATAAAAATAGATGACGAGCATCGCTCACGTGTTGGTATCGAGGAAAATTAAAGATAGAGCAGTTGAACGTGACTTTCAGAAAAAGATTCGTACACTTCTCGATGGGATAGAAATTTGTGAGAAAATTAAGTAGATGAGAGGTGCCGCAAAGATTATTTTCGTGAAATAATAATTTCGATATGTTACAAAGAAATTTTCGATAAAAATAAATAATTGAGAATTTACTTGGGCAAGTTAACTATTTTTCTCCTTATTTCTTCTTCTTTTTCTTATTCTGAATACATACGAATTTTTTCACCGTTCGAAAATGCCAAGAAGCAATTTTCAGATATTAAATAAAATTTGGAAAAAAATTCGTACGTATTTAAATTAATGAACGAATTATTTATATGGAAAAAATTGTTGAGTCACCAGGGAATTTGTTGAACGAATGTAAAGTTTCTAATTGTTATTACGTAAAACCAGTATTTGCAATACGTCCGATATGGTTGGTTTTATTCAGATTTTTGTCCCATCGACAAATGTTTGTATCTTTTTCTGAAACTCGGATTTGGGAAGACTTTTAAATGTTGATGATTTTACGATTGAAAAATTATGGAATACTAACGTCATTCGCATATTCGCTCTTGTCTTCCTCTCTCCAATAAAAAGTAATCGCCGGACCGTTGTCGTTTCCCTTCGTCCACCACGGCTCTGGATATGATAAATATATCTTCACAACAGTTCCAAGCTCGATGTTCTGCAAAATGAACCCTCTGTCTTTCAGTGCTCCGATTCGTCAATTAATTCAAGATAAATATAAACACACCACAAACCTTGATTGCATTGATCTTCGCTTCGGGCAGGGGAGGATCGAAAAGTGTTTTGTAATCAGCCTTCAAAACCGCTACAGACGGAGTTACGATTACATGCTCGGCAGAATATTCATCCCCGCTTGCAGTTGTAACGCGTATTTCACCATCAGCAGAATTGTAATTTATTTTCGACACTTCGGTATTAAGAACAGTCTTGTTGAGGACCGGAAGTTCCTGAGTCGGATCCGGATACTTTTTCTGCAAAAAATAATCGCTCTCATCTCTTCCTTTATTTAATGATCGGTTCTTCTTTAATTCGAATTATTTATCATTTGAAAAAAATATGAACCATCAAAATATCGAGAATCATACTGTATCCTCTTTCCTTCCAGTTCATTTGCAGATCGCCACTGCATTTTTCTCTCTGATGAACAGACAAGTTGGACCAAGTGTCACCGGCCCACATAACCATGTGCCACAAATCCAGCATATCAGTTAGGGACTTTTTTTGATCTTCCGTCAACTCCGGCCGGGAGTTCAGAAATTGGTCGATCCTGCAATCCAAACTCATAAAGCATTAAAATCGTAACGAAGTAACGATTCTTCTTTTGAGGTAGTTCAGTCCCTTTTCGATAACTTTATGGTGCATTATTTTTTTTTAGATTTTTTATAGCATCGAAAAGTATTTGGAATTTTGTCTAATTCTTCTTGGAATTGTGTGAAACATTTACTTGGGTTTGATGAATTCCGCCATGGATTTGTTCAAGTACGAGTCTGGTGTTTCTTCTTCGGCGATGTTCATATAATATGTTATGAGTCTGTTTCCCAGATCTTGTGGCAGAGGAGAACCCGAAGAATCGAACGCTTGGAAATTACTAGTTGGAACCGAGTGCTCGATTAGGCCCAGAGGCCACGCCATGTCGTAAGATAAATTATCTTCGTGACAATGAACCCACTGTCCTCCAAGATCCACCATGTAGCCAGCTGAAAGAAAATTCAATGAAAAAAAATTCCCAGATAGAATTTTGCCAACAACCCAACAGAAAATTGGCAAAATTGCAGCACTTAAGTCAGCCTTTATCCATGTTAGTATCGTCATAAAGTTTCAAGCAAGTGCTGGTGCTTTGTGTCTCACTCGAAGATCAATTTGCCTCATTCATAATTATTTTGGACAATTGAAAAAAAAAATTCACTTATAGGACTTGGCTCAATAAATTCTCACAAAAATTCTCACCAACGAACAAACAAATCCACAGTTTGAGAAAATATATAGACTATAATGCACAAATGGGTCGTTCAATAGTTTCATTTCTTCCACAACTCTTGAGAATAAAAAATCATCAATCGTCGATGGATTTTTGCTACCAATATGCTAGAAGCTATTTTTTCAATATTGTTGGAAATAAAATAATTGCTTTTGTGTTGCTTGTGGTACCGGACTGAAAAAAAATTTATTTGATTATTTTTCCGACCCAAATATCGACCAATAGAATTGCACCATTCGACGTCACGTGGTACAACCTACATGGTATTATACTGATAATTTTTTGATTATTTTCTCTGGTAGTTGCTATATATAAAAAACAAAACATGATCCAGTCAAATTAACCACACGTCAAACTGACAGGTTGAATTCAATTGTGATTTTTAATTGCACTAACCTGAATCTTAATTAAATGTTGTTTTATTCATTATGAAATTCTTATTTGTTAACTGTTCATTTCATCTCATGGTGCAATTCTATTGGCCGACATTTGGGACGGAAAAATAATCCCCCGAATACCACACGAGCTTCAAAATTATCTGGCATTTCCCTCAAGGTTCCCTGCAAACAAATAAAGTCGTCAAGTTTTTCAGCAAAAATCACTCGCGCTTCGCGCTCGTGATTTTTTAACCTGAAAAACTTGACTCCTTCATTTGTTTGCAACGAACCTATCGGGAAATACCCGATAATTTTGAAGCTCTTGTGGTATTATAAGTGATTATTCTTTGGGAAGAAACTCACCGAACGGGGTGGTGTAGACTCTTCCGCCGATACGATTTTCAGCTTCAAAAATTGTTATGTTGTCGAATCCATTTTGGAGCAGTCGCGCAGCTGCGGCTAATCCAGACGCACCGCAACCGACGATAATGATTCTCGGAGACTTCTCGGTGGCCCAGGCTTGGCTGAGGCAGAGAAGAGCCGCGACTATCGCTTGGTAACGCATCTCAGACTAATGTATTAATATTGGCGGTAACGCGGGCTTTTATACTGGCAGATTGTCGCCTAAGTGATTTTATAATGGAAGAATAATCTTCAATCGCGCTGTTACATAAAAGGTCATGACAACTTTTCACCCATTGAGACTTTGAGCAATTTTTCAATGATCTAACATGTTCAGATATCTTCGGCGCTCGTCGTTCATAATGAGATAAGATAACGACGATTTTATTAATAGATATTATATTTATGAACACGATTTTTCTATATTATTAAAATATATTAAAATTGTTCGACAAATGAAATGATACGTTAAATTTTTTTACTGTGTAGGAATTTCATCAGATTTTTGTTTTTGATGAATTTCCTGATTCTTTACACACTTTCATACCAGAAAAATAAATTCAAGGTGAATTAAAAAGTGTACAAGAATTCATCGGGATTAAGAAGACTGAGCGTGAATAATTTTTATTAAAATTTAAGTCAGGTACTTCCAGACCCCCCGTTGAAGAAATATATTCTTCATCAGTTGAAGACATTCCGGAATTATTATTATGTAAAATTAATGTCTTCGAGACTACTCAACAGTATAATCGGAATGCTCGATACTCAAATTAAACAAATATCATTTTTAACGAGAAGATAACAAATAGAAGACTTCGTTAATTTCCGGATTCATTATTCTTCGCCCTCACCAAATTATCGAAGCTAACCAACGAGGTTCCAATTAAATTGACGCTAGGCGAAGGTAAAATAAAATCCAAAAAATGAAATTCATCAAAATTAATAAACATTGAAGTCAATGCAGATTTCGCTTCAGGTCGTCGAAGACTTTCGATCGGCGTACAGTTTTATCAATCTATCAGCTTCCCGCCAGCCTGAACCGATCGCCCCGTGAACCGTCGAAGGATATTTCGAATGGGTCGCCTCGCCGGCGAATAACAGCAACTGGTAAAAAATTAGAAAACGTTTCGTTAGATGAATTTCGTTCGCGACACAAAAGAAGAAACTTACGGGATTTCCGTCTCTGGTAACCGGTAGCGAAAGATCCTCGGCTTTAGCGCCGGAACGCTCCGTCTCGAGACTTCTGTAACTCCAGGTACCTCGGAAATTTTTGTTGCCCAGCCATTTGCTCCTGGGAAGAAAAAAAAAAATTAAAATCAAAATTCGACACTCTTATACGAGAAGCGAAATCGAGGCAGTCGATCGTGAGAAGACTAACCGGATCATCTCAGTGGGTTCGGTCAGGTTCTGAGTCTTTCCCAAAAATCGGCGAAGAAATTCTTTCGTCTGATCGAAGACACGCTCGTCCGGAATATTCTCAATTTCGCGCACGCGAATTCCCGTTACCCAGGCGCACAATAATCGCGGCTTGTTTTCAACGGGAAACAGATAAATCAGACCCAGCATCCAGGATTTTTCGGGCTGAAATTTATCATTAAAAAAAAAAAAAAACGTTACAATAAATTTTATTGAATCAAGTGGAAATTGAAGCTATCGAAAGTCAATGAAAATTGTGATGGTTTTAAATTTGAAAAAAAAAAAAAAAAAAAAAAATAGGATACGAACATCGTTCGCGTATTCGTTCTTATCTTCCTCTCTCCAATAAAAATTGAAGACCGGGCTGCTCTCGTTTCCTCTCGTCCACCACGGTTCGGGATACGATAAGAATATCTTGACGACAGCTCCGAGTTCCATGTGCTGAAAATAAACGTTTTTTTTTTTTCAGCAATTTTACCAGTCGTAAAAAAAATTGATTTAAAAATAAATCCTGCACAAACTTTAATCGCATTGATCTTCGCTTCCGGCAGCGGTGGATCGAAGAGCGTTTTGTAATCAGCCTTCAAAACCGCTACGGACGGAGTAACGATTACATGCTCGGCAGAATATTCATCCCCGTTCGCAGTAGTAACTCTTATGTCACCAGCAGCCGTGTAATTAATTTTCGTCACTTCGGTGTTCAGAAGCGTCTTGTTGAGGAGCGGAAGTTCTTGAGTCGCATCCGGATATTTCTTCTGCGAAGAAAAATGTTCGGTTGCTCCAAATCAAAATTTCCAAGGTGTTCATTGAATTATTTATCGTTAAAAAAAAAAATTCAAACCATCAATATATCGAGAATCGTGCTGTATCCTTTTTCCTTCCAATTCATTCCTTGATCGCCGTTGCAACGATGTTCGGGATGCACCGATACGTCGGACCAAGACGGACCCGCGTACATAGCCATGTGAAATAAATTCACCATATCCGTGAGCGATTTCCGTTGACCAACCGTTAATTCCGTCTGGGAGTTGAGAAATTCTTCGATTCTGTTGTGAAACGAGAAAACGTTTTATCGAATTAATTGTACACAAGTTCCTTACGATTCGACTCGTTCACATTTACCTGGGCTTGTAGTAGTCCGCCATTGATTTGTTGAAGTACGACTCCGGAATTTTCGTCTCAGTGGCGTTCAGATAGTAACGCATTAGTTCGTTTCCCATAGCTTCAGGCATTTGGGAACCGGAAGAGTCGAACAATAGCAAAGGACCCGGCAGGACCGAGTGCTCGATGAGGCCCAAAGGCCATGCCAACTCGTAGGACAAGTTATCTTCTTCACCGTGGACCCACTGGGCCCCAAGATCGACCACATAGCCGGCTGAATAAAATTCAATAAAACACGTTGCCGTATCTTCATATTCGTAAAACTTAGATTTTATTATGGTGTTTAAATTGAAGACATTTTTTTTTTATTTTGCTTCAAACTTTTTGGGATATCTCCATCTTACATTGGAACGAAAAGGGGTTGTGAAAAAAATTCTAAGTTCCGTTTTTTCAGTTTTGACCGATAATGCACGCTTGCCAAAATTTTTTCGTCAGCGACCAACTTTCGGTGAATTTTTTTTTCTTTTTTTTTTTCAATAGAAATATTTTGTTTCGATGGAGTGGGAGCTTAAATTTTTCGTCATTTTTTCTATACACGAATAAGAGACTTTGTTTTTTTTCTTCGTGCAAAATGAACTTTGAGAATTTTTAGTAGAATTTTTTTTTTATGTTTCGTCAGCTTCCAACAATACTGATTTTAATCTGAATCTGTCTAAGGAAGAGAAAAACATCTTCGCTGCGACGAAATGAAAGAAGTTGTATTTTTTGGGCATCAAGTTGAAGTTTAATTTTTTGTTGCTTGGGTCGCTATTTCCGAAATTGAAATAATTTCAAAGAATGGAAAATTTTATTTGCTAATTACCTTTTTAAAAAAATCCTAATATATTTTAATTTATGAAATCTTAATCTCGACCAGAAACGATCCGATTTGCAATCCTGAGATTTATCAGTGCTCTCGGTATTGAGTCGAAGATTGAATTAATGAAACAAATTCAACCCAATATCTGATGGTTGATTGAGTCACTCACCGAACGGGGTAGTGCAGATTCTTCCGCCGATTCGATTCTCAGCTTCGAGAATCGTTATATCGTCGAATCCATTTTGAAGAAGTCGCGTGGCCGCTGCAATTCCAGACGCACCGCAACCAACGATGATGATTCTTGGAGATTCCTCCGCTGCATGGATTTGGCTCAGCACGCAAAAAGCAACGAATATCGCGTAGCGGTGCATCCTAGATTAATGCTGCAAAATTAACGGCGGACGAAGCTTTTATATCGTTGAATCGGCCTTTAGCCGACGAGGCAATTTTACAATCGGAAGACTGCCGGACCGTGGTTCAACCAGTGATTGTATACTTCGTTACGAGCAGAGTTACTCCAACTATTAACCCAATCGAACTTGATAAATTTTTTATTTATTAATATCTTCAAATAGCTCGGCTCGTCGTTGCCAACGAGAAATTCGCACTGAGAAGACTATTATTGTCGTTTAAGTTACGTCATTATCGTCACTGTACGGAGGTCAGATTTTTCTTACACGTTATCGTGACTTTGTCGATGATGAACAGCGCAGTGTTCGATTTTTTTTCGTTCCAAGGATCGATGGAAAATCGATGCAGTATCGATGCATAATTTATGACCAAAGCCGTCTCGAACATCAAAATTTTCCTATCATCTTCTTTTTCTTCGAGGTCCACTTTTATAGATTCACGCTCCAATCGTTGATTTCGAATAATCGAGGATCGAAAGATCGAGGATTTTTCATACCCTGGCCGATGATAAAATTGCCTCGCATTATTACGATGATGTCAAAGTCTGTTTAGGGGAGAAAAATATGAATAAAAATGTTGGATTTTAGTGTTTAATTATTAAAGTTACCCAACTTTCGTTATTGACTATGGCCAGGTTTTTAACATGATTGTTTTTGTCGTGGTTTTGACGACGACACAATTAGAGTCACATTAGAGAACGACAGTGCAAGATTGTTTTAAGAATCGATGGAATATAATAGGTAGATTTTGCGAATTATCAAGAGTTCCACATCGTCTTCTTTTTCGCCTAGATTTGTTTCCATGAATTTAAGCATCCGCTCCACTCACAGAAGTTAGTAAAGTAACTTCGATTTTCAATATCGAGCACCTGACAGAACACAGTTGCATGTTAATACCATCAGTATCCTGAGGTATGTTTCAGAATAAAAATAAAAAGAATTCTGAATTTTACTGTGCAGTGATTTTCAGCTGTAGTAAATTTTCAACTAGATTTCTGTCGCTTCGCTGCGACGGCTTGCCACTTTCCGGCAACGAGCAGACTCTTCAGAGTCGACTTTTCTTCGCTGAAGAGTTGCCAAAATTGTTCGCCCCAGTGGCTGATTTTCGGCATTTTGGATCTTCGATCTGGATAGAGCTCCATCAATCTGTTCGCCTCTCGCCAGCCCGAATCTATCGCACCGTGGACCGTCGAAGGGTGCTTCGAGTGAGTCGCCTCACCGGCGAACAAAACGAGCTGAAGAACACAAGAAATTCTTTTTTAATAACTTAAAAAAAAAAATCTTTACAAAATTAGTTTTCATCGTGGGTCTAAAATCGTTCCAAATTAAATCTATCTTAAAGTTCGTTGAAACGATTTATCTTACAGGACTTCCGTTCTTCATTATCGGAGCTGCGAGGTCGATTGCCCTTGCACCGGAACGTGCAGACTCGAGACTCCGATAACTCCAAGTACCCCTGAAGTGTTTATTGGTGAACCATTGACTCCTAAAAAAAATTGAATTAAAATCTGCTGAGTTCCAAAAAAAAAAAAAAAAAATCCTTCACATCAATTTTGAAGATTCACCGAAGCATAGAAGTTGGTTCGGTTAGATTGTAATCCTTTCCGAAAAATCGGTGAAACAGTTCCTTGGTCTGCTTGCGGACACGACTTTCCGGAACGCTTTCCATTTCTCTTGCGTGAGGTCCGGTGAGCCAGCAACAGAGCAGCCTCGGTTTGTGCTCGACGCCGGTCACCGTAGCGAAACTCAACATCCACGATTTTGCCGGCTGAAACATACCGATTGCCGTTCAATAATTTCCCACTATTCAATAGTGCAATTTTTTTTGGTTCTCTCTGCGGTGCTGAATTAAAACGAACGTCATTCGCGTACGCCTTCCTATCGTTCTTCGTCCAGTGAAGATTCAAGAGAAACGTCCCGTTGGTCATCGTCCACCATGGGTCGGAGTAAACCAAGTAGATCTTCGCCACACTTCCATACTCGAGGCCCTGAAACATCGTTTAGAATCTGTGTCTCGCTAAACTCCAAAATTGTCTTCTTAAATAGCTTCACTTTTTACTACCTTGATCGCATTTATTTTCGCTGCTGGCAGAGGAGGGTAAAAGAGCGTTTCGTGATCGGCCTTCAAGACACCCAAGGATGCAGTGAGGATCGCGTGATCGGCGAAGAAAGCGTCTCCCTTCGCGGTGATTACTCTCACACCTCCGCCATAAACGTCATAATTTATGTTTGATACTTCAGCATTGAAGATCGTCCTGTTCAGGACGGGAAGTTCTTCGTCCAGAATCGGATACTTCTTCTGCAAATTTCACAGTACGTTTTTTTTTTTCAAGTGACAATTGCTCGAAGGTTTCGGATCAAGATGTTCTTCGTTGGGAAGCGAATACTTCCACTGAAGAGTCCATGACACGATTTCTTCGTATGTACGAACATCTTCAGCTCTTCAATCGAATACTTCTTTTGCAAAGTCGATGGTAATTTTTTTTTTCATGAAATAAGAACTCTTGTGAGATTGCTGAGAGTGAAGTAAATTTTAAGATTAATTTCTATAGAAGTCAGATGGGTGTTTACTTGATTAGAACAAACCATCAAAATGTCGAGAATCATGCTGTATCCTCCGTTCATCCAGTTCAATGCTGGATCGCCGTCACACGGAACTTCATCGGGGTTAATTGTAACATCGAACCACGTGTCTCCAGCCTCTTCAGCCATCTCCATTAAGTTCATCGTGTCCAGCAGGGATCTTCGCAGGTCGCTCGTTATTTCCGGATGATTGACATCGAAGTATTCGTTCAGCCTGCGAAAAAGTACTCCGAAATTAGGATTGTCACAGCGTTTTTCGACATTTCTTCTCAAATCCTCCAGTCACGTTTATTAACTTGAGTTCGTAGTATTGTCCGGTTGATCTGTTCGTGTAATCGTTTGGAATCTCAGCTACGGTGATGTTCTGGAAGTAGTAATCGATCAGTTCGCTTGCCACATCGTCGCTTATCGTGGGACCGGAAGAGCTGAAAAATTTGACCGGCTTTGGTTCGCTACTGTGCTCGATAACGCCGAGTGGCCATGCCAGTTCGTACACCACATTATCATCTTCTCCGTGAACCCACTGTCCTCCGACATCGACCCAGTAACCTCCTGCATGAAAGAAAAATTTATTCATGTTAATTAACTATCAACTCATGCGTGAACCAACTGTCGTCCAAAATTCGCCAATCAACCGCCTGAATAAAAGGCGAATTAATACTTGTGAATTATAAACTTCTCCGTGGATCAACCTGTCGTCTAGAATCTACCCAGCAAAGTCATCCGTGGAAGACGAAGTAATATTTATTAATTGATTTCCAAATTCTACTTGAACCAATTATTGTCCAAGATTCACCCAGTACATACTGCATACAGGACGAATTAATATTTTTTCCCCGGGAAGAAATTTAAAAAATTATTCAACCTTATTCGGAAGACAAAACTCACCAAATTGCGTGGTGTAAACCCTTCCACCGATTCTGTTTTCTGCTTCGAGGATGGTGATGTTGTTGAATCCATTTTGCATAAGACGCGAGGCCGCGGCTATACCTGACGGTCCGGCACCGATAATAATTATTTTTGGCGACTGCCCCCTCGTCTTCGCTTCGAACAAACAACAACAAATCATGAATGTCGCCAAGCCGAGCATAATGTTTCAGTTGTGGCGTCGAATTCACGTATATTGGAATAACACGGGAAATTGACTTGCTAAACTAGATTGATTGATCGTTCAACGATGAATAAATCATCTATCCTAATATTGCCAAGAGTGTACGATATTCGTTGCACTATTTAAAAATAAGAAAACATCCGACGAGTCGCCGCTGCGTAAAATATCGAGCCGACTATTCGTCAGCTCGTGCAATGTCTTTCGGGTTATCGTTAGAGAACACTGCAAGAAAATTTTAACACACTAACAGATAAAACAATAATTGGTCGATTACGACTTCATCGATTGCGTAATTCAACACACCAGTATCGAATTTTAATCATCGATGATGCTTAGGGTTTCTTTTATGCTACCATTTCATTATTTTACTCATACGATTAAACTGTTATGAAATCTCCCGAAGAATGGAAATATTCCGTAATGTCTAATAATACCCATCAATGATAATATCCAATAATATTAGCTCAAGATCAATCTAGGGTAATTTTGCTTAAAAATATTCTGTATGAACCATCAATGTGCGACTTCTTATTTTTTATTTACAATTTTTTAATACATTATCAATAAAGATTGCGGATATATTTTGTTGTTCGGTCTGGCAATTCAAAAACTCTTTAGAAAACAATAATTAATCACTTATTGTCTTCAAGATTGAATTCATTCGTTGAATTAAACCGGTCACTCAATTGAAATGACCTGTGACTGTAGTATTATTGATTCGACAGGACAAGTACTTCAACGAGATTGACTTGTCTCCGCTTTGGATTTGCGATTGACGTACAGTCTTATCAATCTATCGGCTTCTCGCCATCCTGAACCAATTGCACCATGTACCGTTGAGTAATATTTTGGTGATGTTGCTTCACCAGCGAACAGAATAATCTGCACAGAAAAGAAGAAAAAAATGGTTTTACTAACTTTTGACTGGTTCGGAGAACCAATGAAACTTACAGGGTTTCCATTCCTCATGATTGGTTCCGAGAGCCCAATAGCCTTCACGCCAGAACGCTCTGTCTGTAGGCTTCGATAGCTGTAAGTGCCTCTGAAGTGTTTGTTGCTAAACCACTGAGTTCTGATTTTTTTTTAAATGGTAAATAATTGAATGAAAACAAGACGTGACAGGGAGTGAAAAGAAATAACTGCGAGGTTGGCCTCACCGTAGCATTGCAGTTGGTTCGGTGAGGTTGTAATTATTTCCCAGAAATCGATGAAGAAACTCTTTCGTCTGATTGAAGACGATTTCTTCGGGCAATAATTCCATTTCTCGTGCGTGAGGACCCGACATCCATCCGCAAAGCAATCGAGGCTTGTGCTCGACGCTTATCATACTGAACAGCCCTAACATCCACGATTTTTCGGGCTGGAATCAAAGAAAAAGAAGCTGAAATTGAAGGAAAGATCGTACGCAGTTTGAACACAACAGGTGAAAAATAGATAATTATTTCTGTTGCGAGACAATCGTAAATTATTCCTAAACGAAAAATGAACAAATACGAACATCATTCGCGATTTCGATTCTATCATTTCCCGTCCAATGAAATCCAACACTAAAAGGAGCATCCGTTGCGTTAACTTTCCACCACGGTTCACGGTAGTGCAAATAGATTTTGGCAACGCTGCCGAGCTCGAGGCCCTGAAACACACATATGTATTTGTTTTTAATTGTATCCAATTGTATCTTCTCGCATGTCAACAATCGATTAGTGTTTCGAAGAAAAGATCGAGGGAAGACATGACGCACACCTGGATGACATCGATTTTCTCTTGCGGCAGAGAAGGATTGAACAGGGTCTTGTAGTCGGATTTCAAGACACCTAGAGATGCAGTAACAATCACGTGGTCGGCAGGATATTGATGGCCATTTGCCGTAGAAACCATTATGGGTCCCTCGAGAAGACTGTAACTGATCTGCGAAACTTCGTTATTTAGAACGGTGTTGTTCAGGATCGGAAGTTCCTCCTCAGGATTTGGTAACTTTTTCTGGAAGATGAAAATACGTTTTCATTAGAACACCGCAGTTACTTTTTTTTTTGTAAAAAAAATAATTTGTATGTATCCACGAGAACCATCAAAATATCGAGAATTGTGCTGTATCCTTTATCCTTCCAATTAATGGCGTGATCGCCTTCACAATTGGTGTATTCTTCAAGCCCTTTTGCAGAGACGTTAAACCAACTGTCTCCGGCATCCATAGACATTTGAAACAAATTTATCATATACCCCAAAGATTCTCGATGCTCGGTCTTTATGTTTGGATGAGATTCACAATACTCATCGATTCTGCGGAAACAGTGTAGAAAAAAATCGCCAAGAAATTTTATTTCTTCGTTTGTTTTCAACTTTTCAACATTATGCAAAAGGATATTTACTTGAGCTTGTAGTAGTCTCCAATGGAGCCATTCAAGTACTCGTTCGGTGTAGCGCTTTCTGTGAGATTCATATAGTAACTCATCAAGTCATTCGCTGTCTCATCGGGTATCTTAGAGCCCGAGGAACCGAACAATTTAAAGGGCCATCCTCCGTTCGAATGCTCGAGAAGGCCCAGAGGCCAAGCCAACTCAAATGCTACGTTATCTACTTCTCCATGGACCCATTGCCCTCCGAGGTCCACCAAGTAGCCACCTAAAAATTTATCCGCGCAAGCACATTTCAACATCTAAAGTACGATAAATAAATGAATTATTAATAATTTAATTAAAACTGAGCCGAGTTGTGATTGTCAAGTATAACATCGAAACGGGCAATGGAACCCGCAAAGGATTCTACTCTGGGTACCTATTTGGCACAGAATATTTTGCACACATTTTAGAGATATTTTCAATCTTTCAAATGTTTTAAATATACGGATATAATATTTTTTAAAATTCTTCTACAATATTGCAACAAAATATTCTAGTAATATTGACGATATTCAAAAACATTCTTCATTTTTCAGTCTTTCATAAAGTATATGAATCCGACTCACCAAATTCGGTTGTGTAAATTCTTCCACCGATTCTATTTTCTGCTTCAAGAATTTGTACGTTATGGAATCCATTCTGCATGAGACGCGAGGCTGCAGCAATACCTGACGCACCAGAGCCAACAATAATGATTCTTGGCGAAGATTCAGTCGTTAAAACTTGAATTAGGCAGCAGGAAACTATGAGTATCGCGGAGCGGATCATCATTGGAGCAACAATGCTGGTAGCAACTGAAGCCTCTGTATTGGAATGGACTGCGTAAGAGTCACCAATTACTTAATCAAATGATCAGCCTGGCCTGTCAATGCCAATGCGTTACAGTATGACAAGACTTTGTTCACCACACATCGACATCAAGCTCGTTCAATCCTTCACTCTCATAATGGTATTATTTTCAAACAAAATGACGACTAAAAGACTTTCATTGATATCTAAATTATTCTACTACACAACTTTAAGAAAGTCTCGACTCCTTAGCACTCCGATACTGTTTCCGTCTCGATTCGACCCTATGTGGGAGAACGTAAAACTGGTACGCTTATTTATGAAGCTGTCTCGATATGGTCGGGTTATCGCGAATGCTCTCCCAACTATGCTGAAGGCGTGTGATGAGTTTGAAATAAAAAAAAGGTTTATCGACACCCGACAACAACAAAACATTTCAATCTTAATTTTGATAATCAATCCATGCTTCAAATTTTTCTTTTATTATCATTTCTATACAACAGAGTCCATTAGCTTTTTCACAGCTCTAGAATTAGAGATTTGATTATTTGACAAACTGCTAACTGTTTTCACAGTGTTCAGAATCCCTGTGAATTATCGTACATTGCTTCTCCGATCTCAAAGGAATCCTAATAAATTGTTACTTCAATGATGAAAGTAACAGATGCAGAGAATAGTCCGATAACGAGAATAACAAAGGCAAACAACACTTCGGACAATTCTATTATTTTGAAGTCCGCATTATTCATAACTTCTTTATCATATTGATAATCAACTAATTTATATGGCTTACATTTTACATCCCAGGGCTCAGAAATATCAGCTTCCATCATGATACCGAGTATTATATTCATTTGTTCTTCAAGATACCAAGACCATCGAATTGGGAAACCCGTCAAGACCTCCGCAACAAACTCATTGCTCAAATGCAAGTCATTTTTTTCTGCCATGTCCCATAGTACACCTGTCGCGAAGGTAATGCAAACAGCCGATGGATCTTCCACCACATGCATAGTGCAATTCCAGGGATGGTTAACGCTTATGAAACGTTCCTCAAGGCTGTAATCCTTGAGTAAGAAACCCAAGTAGAAGTCGCCGTAAATCATAATATCCCGATTTACAAGATCGTTCATCGAATTAATATTTGGATAAGGAATTTTATTCGTTAGCAGAGCCGCTAAGTTTCCCTGATAAATTCCCTGCATTGTCACAATAAAAAATAATAAACTTGTTAGATACACTCTCAATGCGTACTCTTTGGGCAAATGTGTAAAACCTGAATTACAAGTCATACGAACGAGATTAAGTATCGCTGGCATGAGAGCCTGATGCACGAAAAATTTAAATAAACCAGAGTCAACAAATAAACAGCGATCATTCCGATACGTGTATCAACATCGGTGACGGATATAATTTTCTCCAGTTGCGATTTGTGACCACCGAACTTCGATACAATAACAATTCCCATACGTTCGTGCGGATAGGTTAATACCATTGATTCGGAAATTAGACCGTGACGCATTGCCATATCCGAATTAAACTTTATGAATCCAGCCTTTCGACCCGAGAATTTTGGGGTTACATTTAAAGCACGATATATGGTGTACAGAATTCTTCTCTGTTGGGACCATCCTCGACCTAAACCAGCTCCGCCTCTGATTTTACGCTCCAAGTGTTCGCCCCTTCCATCTACGGTGATCTCGTAACCGCCGAGATCCTTAGTTTTTACGAAATCTAGATCAACGCATTTTGAAACATTTTCCAGATTCCGTCGAGAGAATACAGTAAAAGAATGTTGATTTTTTCCTGGGAAAGCATAAAACTGTTTCCAAGAAATTGGCGCCTGACTCGTGAAAGGATTATAAGTGAAAATCGGACTCGGACGTCGCCAATGATAGCACATAACCTTCGCATTGAGTAAGTCCATTTGCCACGCTATAAATAAGTAATAGCCAATGTTGAGGCACTTTGGTGACTCATCCAGTATAATAAACGAAGCCATATGATTCCACCAGATTGAAGGTTTGATGATCATTTGAATAATGTTTCCCAATTGTTTCCAAGAAGAGACTCCTACGATGAAGACATGAAGTTTGTGGTAAAGCTCAAAGGGCGCAGGTCGCACATACGTAGAATTGACCATGCTGCTGGTGTCATCCATCAAAATTGTAGGAATTGAGTGAACCCACAGTGTTCTTATGAGACCATCAGGCAAATTTCCGCCGAGGCCTACTCCGTTGTTCCGGTCTTTGTAGCACGATGTAACAATTTCTACCTAAAATCACATTGGAGCGTTATTTTTCGTTTTATTTTTGAAAGAATTGAATTGAAGAAAGTGATATAAAATAAAAAAATTGTTTCGTAAAATCGAAGTACAAAACTTCGTAAAAATAAATTTGTTGAGTAAGTGACAAACAGCTTTGTAAAGGTCAGAATATACTAGGACCTCGATTTTGTCAACAGCGGCGGAATTGATTGCGCTGACACGCTAATCGAGGTTGCGCATGCCCTGCCCATACCGACTGTCGAGCATGATAAATAGCTTACTGCGCCGATCAACATTCCCTTTGTGATGGGGATCTCTACGCAAACCGAGTCCGCCCAAATCGAGGTCCTAATTTATAAAAACTTATTCTTTTATTTTCCATGGCTTCAGTAATTTTAGTTTCTAGGTTTTTATCTTTCTAAAGACCAAAGAGTGTGATCGAATAATTGTGAGAGTTTACTGTGTAATGTAAAATATCGCTTATGCACAATCTAATCGCTGTTTCCAGCCCTCCTTATATTGACTCGTGTGAGAAAAAAAACTTACTAAGTCGTTGACAACGGCGGAGGTCGCGTTGTCCGCTCTCGAAGTTTCAACGACGATTTCTGCTTGGCAGATCTTCGCTATGAGAACCACGGTGACAGTCGATAACTTAGTAATCTGCATGGCTTTTCTATAACCACTGAGGGAACGCTTAAAGCCGTGAAGACACCGGACGTTTGAACTCTGAATCGCATTCTCGCGCAATAAATGTTGACTTTTTTTCTGCAAACTCGCACGAGTCAGGAAACATCGTCAGCTCCAGGGTCGGCAAACATCCCTTTGCCTACAATTACACTCATTATTCGCACTCGCTATTCTACCGAACGCCTGGCCAACTCTTCAAACAAACAGCGCCACGCGGAGACCGAGTCGCAATACCACAGCGAAGCAAAACGGGACAACGGGGGCAAACCTCAATCTTACAATAATTCTTGGGTGCCCCATGTTGCACTAAGAATACGTTCAGATTTTCAAATCCGGTTGGCCCCATGTCAGCACCATCGTCAAAATATCAAAGTTATCGGAAAATCGCGTTTCGCTTCATTGTCTCGTTTTGCCTCGTGTGTCACATCGCCCGGCTTTCCTCTATTCCGTGTGTCGTGCAACCTCTGAATCGACGTAACTTTCGAAGCCGATGATAATGATCGTATATTTGCATCCACTTATTACGTGACTGTTTATTATTCCCGACTGTAAATATTATTACTGGCTATAACCTTGAACTGTCGCGAAGCGTTGTTGTAAATGAAAAAAATCGAAGATGCCATGGGCAGTCGTTGCGCATTTCGTTCGCATTTTTATTTTGCTTCTGAGTGCGATGTGACGATGAAACGTTATATATGGTGATTGACGAATAAAGATGAAATTTGGTAGAATTTAATTTGAAATTCCATAAGGTGTTTGAATTAAACAATTATAATCATTGAAATAAATGAAATATTCGAGGATTTACAATGCCATGTAAACTTTTTTGCAGGATCAGCTTGATATTATTAATACAGCTGCATTTTTTCGTAATTTTTGCATATCGGAAAGTACGAAATTTTGATCGATTTACACTTTTGGTTGAGAATTGTGTGTGTGTGTATGTTGAAGCTTCAAGAAGGCGACACTTATTGCGTCAAGTCCTCTTCAGCTGGATAACAATTGTATCTTCTCATCGGCGTCCTTTCTTTCTGCCGGGCTATCACGATGGAACATTCGCATTGTTCCAATGCATCAACGAGAAGATGTAAAACAAATAATCATGTTTAATTCGTATGTAAGACAACACTCACGTAAACTTTTACTCGTAATTACGTATGTATATAATACAGCTTTTGTATATCGTTTACAATTGAAACATACGTTTTGTATCGTATCTGAAAAGTACAAACTATTTACATTAGTTTTATTTATTGTTATTGTTTTCTTGTGGATTCTGTCGTTGTGTACTCTACGTATATAATGCATAATCGCAGTTTAAACAGTCTATTCGCAAGTACCGGTCGCGAAACTTTGTCATAACGCGCAATAACTTTTAACGATTAAATTACGTTGTAATGCACAATAACTTTTTAACGATAAAGACAAAATTAGAAAAAAATTTCTTCGGTTTTTCGGAGATAGCGAAATTGCTGTCGAGATACGATTTTGTCCGGTAGGCGACTTTACAAGTGTATTCAGTCTTCGATATAAATTATAAATATAGTATGCGTAGACATTCATGACGAGAGGAGACCAAATTTTGTCATTTTTTTTACATAACGTACGAACGAACGATGATCCTCTGGAGAGGCACTCAATACCAACGAGCCCGATCAAGAAAAAGCCTTTTCTTTCATTAACAATTTTTTTTTACAATTCTAAGCACAAGCTTGGGACACGCGTTAGCATTGAACATTTATTGCGTATCGTTGCAAAATCGCAAGAAAAAGAACAAAAATCATTTAAGCAACAACCTCATCGTCATCTCGATGTCATATGATAGGCGTTTTTTTTGTTTTTCTTTTTTTACGATGAAATCTATGAATTCACACATCACGAGAATCTCAGGAACCTAGAGAGCGAGTATGTTGAACGTTGACTCTGATAGAGTCCAGTCGTAGTTATATTATTCTAAATTGCTATTCAGCGATCTACAGGAAGATTTTGGAATTATGCTATTTACAAATTATCATCAGCGTTGTCTCTCTTCTATCTGTGGATAACTACATTATGGATACGTTATAGATACTACAACGCGTACGGAGAGACATCGGAGAAATAAAAATAAAACCTATAGAATTAAAAAAAGAGAAAAGCAATCTTGAAAACTTTTCATATAAAATATTTTCGTACAGTTCAAAGATGAAAGATTCTTATTTGCGAAAGGAAGTGGTCACGTACGATCGAGGAATCAAATCACTTGGCACTTGGACAATGGAAGATGCTTCGAAAAGCTCGAGCTTCTCGATGATATTTATAGGATATATAGGATATATATATTATACCGAGCAAATTTCTCTGTATTATTTTTTTCTGCTTCGTTTGACGAAAATTCATACGCTCGTTTCTTTTTTCACACTGGCCGACAGGACGGAAGAATCGCCGTCGGTATAAGTACCGTCCTCGTCATCGTCGTCTCTGTAAAGCTGAGAATTTCCAAAGTTCGTTTCTTCGTACTCGATGCTCGAGTTGACATCGAGGTTTCTCGTTGGTCCGAGAGAGCCGTCGATCGACGTGAGATCGGTCATGGAGTTGAATTCCTTTTCGAGAAAAGAGTCACGATTTTCGTCGGGCGATGGATTGGCGAGTCGTTGAGTTTCGAACTCGCGACTCTCATCGACGTTCGGCGATCGAAGACCGTCGACCAGTCGAAAATCGTTCTCGTCCGTGCAAGAGCTAACGGAAATGCAGTTAACAGATTTTGTTCGCTCGTCGAACATCCGAGAGTCGTCGTGAGTCGGCAATTGATTGTTCTCGCTCGTGAGACTGTTCGCATCGGTAAGCGAGTGCATGGAGCTCTCGATGGACTTGCAAGAGCTGTGATGAACGGTGCGATCGTTGCGCTGGGACGCATCGGCGCTGTTGACTTCCTCGTAAGAGTCACGCGAGCCAAGCTCGCAGTTCTTCGAGCTGGCCACTGAGCTTGTAACGTCGTTCATCGAGCTTCTGTAGCTGTTTCTCAAAGGCGCCGAGTTGTAACGATCAACGGGCAGGCAGAACAAGCTGCTCGAATGATCCGACCTAGCCAACGATCTCTGAGGACTCGTTGTTCTCCTCTGCTCATTAACAACCTCGTCCATCCCGTCGAGGCTCGAGCAGCGCGTCTCGTCGCCCATATTTTTCTCCGGAGTCTCTGGTGTCTCGCCGATTTCCGGTAAATCGTGATCGCTCCTCTCGCTCGTCATCTGCGTGGTGGACTCCAATCCGGAACTGTACTCGAGGCTGCACTGCTGCGATACATTTCGCAGATGCTTCTCCTCGTAAGTTCTCGAGTCCTGATCGGACTCGTTCGGACTGGCGCTCGTGAGCGGTTGCTGCTCCTGTTTCCTTCGCGGATCGTTCCGCAACGACGAGATCATCGAACGATTGTCCATGCACTCGTGTCGTGAGTTTCGATCGTTGTTTATTTTCTTGCCATTCCTCGCCTGATTCTCTTGACCGATGACGTAACGTATCGGCACTGTTCGATCCTCCGAAACGCTTCCGCCGCTGTCCGAGAGTATGTTAACGTTCTTTACGTCGTTGACCGGATTAAGCTCGACGTGGATGTTAGTATTGTTGACCTTCGCTCCGCTGCCGAATATGCTCCGTTCGATCTCAGTTTCGATCTTCGCTCCCGGCCTACGTGGTATCGATATGCAACTTCCACCGTCGCTCGTCACACCGCCGTCGCCCTGTTTCCTAGGTCCAAGATTGTTGCTCTTCGTGTGACGTCTTTGCTTCTTGAAAAATTTCCTCGCTACGCCGCTCTGATGAGGATTGTAAAACATATCGACACAGGAGGGTGCTGGCTCGGTGTACGTCGTGACGGAATTGTTTGATCTGTACTGTTGACGATGGAGAACAACGAGATTAACGTTAGCCACTTTGGCGGCTGTTATCGAGCCATCACCGCCCGAGAGACCGAGATCGCTGACCTTCAAAGTGTTGCAGGCGCGCGATGTGCTCGTATGTCTCGACGAGGCGACGGAATTTGTGTCAGATACTACCTGAGTGGCTTGAGAGTTCGAGGTAGGGGGTGGACGATTCTGTACTAGAGGCTGAACCGGAAGGGACGGATTTGCGTCCGATACGCTGCGCGTTCTGCAGCAACGATTCTTTCGACGACGGAGCCAGCAGCGCATCATCATCCATTGGGATCTCACGTCGCTGCGCGCTATGCCGTAGAAGAGAAGAACGAAGAGGCCCAGTGCGCTTATCGAAGTCGCATAGATTATAGAAAATATCGTCTCCTCGTAGGGCACGTGAGGATTGAAGGGTTTCGATGTCGCTGCTGCTCCGGAAGTCCACGCCAGCAGATACAGAATTAGTATTACGATGTGACCCTTCAACTGCGTTATCTGCGAGTGTTCGAGATCCTCGACCTCCGAGGACATCGTCTGGGTGCTGTGAACGCTGTTCTGATCGGCAGCGCGATTCGA
This sequence comes from Listrodromus nycthemerus, assembly GCA_963978505.1. Taxonomy (NCBI): domain Eukaryota; kingdom Metazoa; phylum Arthropoda; class Insecta; order Hymenoptera; family Ichneumonidae; genus Listrodromus; species Listrodromus nycthemerus. Next base: position 26,008,849 of record OZ021679.1, on the reverse strand, counting down.
GTGGGGCTCGAGCAGTTCCAAATCCATGTTCTCCGTCGCCTGGGTGCCCTCGGATAACTGGCCGTTCATGTCGGCGCTCCTTATCGCGCAACGCACCAGAAGATAAAATATCGTCAGGTATACTATTAGAATGACTGTAGGAACGAAGAGAGCCGCGAGAGCCGCTCCGGAAGTCAGAAAACAGTACGAGTAACCGGCGTACTCCCGAAGATTTATCGCACCGGATATTCCGCATACTATAAGCGCTATTCCCCAGCCAACGAGGTAGAGGCCTAGAAGTGGCTTCTGTATAGGCTGATCAGGAATCTCATCGTCCGGTACAGCCGTCACGTCCGATTTCGAGAGACGCTTATACATGTTGCTGCAATAGAGAAAAGCTCCATTAAATAATCGTAGATTCATCGATTGTTATGTTTCCGATGAAGAGTCTGGGAGGAAGAGTGCAATGAAAGTTGCATGGTTCAGTGAATTGTTTAGGGAAAAATTTGCGCACTGATCGATCTACTTGGAATACAAATATTACGAGGAGGTGAGTTACATTTGTACTTTTTTTTACTGAAAATTCAATTATGTCTGACATTGAAGTATTGAATAATACCTTGCCGAAACGGCCATCCACAGCAAACAGCACAGTGACAAATAGTGGAGCACGAGACCGACTCCCTGGCAGATTTGAACATTATCGGTCTGCTGAATGCCGGCAGTGTACAAGAAGCACAGCAGAGCTATTGCGATCCACGTATTGACGACACAGTGTTTCGCTTTCTTCGGCATGACGATCGATGCGTAACAAATTATGTAAGTCACAGCTGTGCAGGTGAGACACACTATGGCCACAAAACTACCGACGTAGATCGCCGGATTGGAGAAGCTGAATTTTGCGCCAGGCATACTGAAAAAAAAAACAGAGAGCATTCAATGGAATACCGCAAAAGCAAAATGAATTCATGCAACAAGAGGTAGTATTCGAATATTTACATGCTCTGATCGAGGTACGAGGTGTCCTCTAGAAGACCGTAATATCCCAGTCTGTGGCAGCGAAAAACGACGAGATTGTTGAGCAAACTCGAGAGATGACAACCATCGGACGTCCAACCACCGGTGTCGTTTAACTTTCCATCCCAAACAACAGGCTTCGGTCTGCTGCCGACGTAGTAGTAACGCGGTGTTTTGAGCATCACGTAAACAGGTTCCGACAGACTCATGTTCGGCAAACCTACTGCGTGATCATTTTTTGTTAAACACCATTAAAAATAATTTAAGAACGCATAATGTACGTACATTTCCAACCAAAAATTTTATACGTTACAAAATTGAGTACTAAATCTGGAAAAAGATCACCCAATACCGGCGAGTGAATTTATTGAAAAAAAAGAAAAAATATTGACTGATTATATTTTCCATTTTTTTTTACATTTGTTGTCAACTTTCTAATGCCATTATTTTCCAAAATAAAGGTTCTTGGTACCTTTGACATGGTTTCTATTTTTTTAATTTTTAGACTAACAGTAAGTTTCAAAATTCTCACTGAATCTCACTTCTGGTTGGAAACGTTCGTGTTAACTAATCTTTATCCAATTACATTTAATTTTTTTTTTTTTCAATTATCTTACTCAATTTGCTGCCGACCACGCAGGACGTCACATCCATCTTTTCGTTCCCGAATGCCTTCGGAAACAGGCTATTGTCGCTGTACATGGAGATCATGAGTTGATGAGCGACCGTCGATGCTTCCGGATTGGCAAGCAGCGACGCTGGCAGCTGTATCGACGCCTCGATCGATTTGTCTCTTGTGCTGAGAACTGCGGATTTGTTGTTAGTCGCACAGTGCAGCAATCTGGCTTCAGTCGTAGCGACGGTCGTCGCCAGGCTGCTGTACCAAGTGCAAGTGAGACCGGCGAAGCTGTCGCGTTTTACTCTGAACTCCTCCAGAGCCATATTTTTCTTGTGCGCTTGTATGGACGGTGTTAATTCTGTGACAACTTCGACGGCTTTGACGAGACGAGCGCAAGCTTGATAACCCGTTTGCGCGGCTTTGAGCATTTCCTTCGGTAGAGTCATTATTGCGCTCACTATGTCGACAAGCATGGAGCCCAATTCTTTTTCCTCAATCAAGAACGTAAGATAATTTTCTACGGTCTTCGTTATGAAGTGAATCTCGACGGGATCAGTGATTTTCGCACCCTCACCGGTGTGATTCTTGAATCTTCTGGCTGTCTCGAGCAAATTTCCTTTGGTCAAAGACAGATTCACCTTAGAGTACTGCTCCAAGGCCTTCGTCATCGGCGATATGTACGGACAAGCCTCCGTATTTAATTCTACCCAGTGACCAGTCGCGTTACAACGATACGAAGCTCGGAGTGGGACCTGCAGAAGGCTCGACAGTCCACTGCCCTCGCAAGGCAACTCTACTCTCCAATCTACCACGGTTCTTGGCCAGGCATACATTCCTTTGTTGTTTCTCGTTACTGAAACAAAATGAAGGAGATAAAGTGTGCTGTGCAAATTCAAGAGACACGTCGACACCGCTGTTACAAATGATTTTATTTTGATTCACCTGCTAGAGGACAGTAGCGCGTCCGTTCCGAAATAACGATCATATTAATGGACTTCGATCTGTTTCCGTACACCGAGACCAGCAGGCAATTCCACTGACCGTGGTGCTCCTCCATCACCGGCACGATACTCAGCGAGCTACCGATAAAAAAACACCGATAATTTATCTCATTTATCTATTACCCAATTTTTTAATAATCCACAGATACGTAGAAATTTCGGAAAGAGTTTTCCTAAAAAAAATTTCCGTCATCGTTCATTGTTATAAAAAAAATATACTGTGTCAATGTCACGGACCTGTCGACGATTCCACTGTCGGACAGATATCTGTTTTCGACTTTGATGTTCGACAGGGTACTCTGAGGATCCACGTAAAAATCCGTGTCCAAAGTCTCGGCAGTTATGTTCGGATTCCATAGCCAATTGAGTTTGGCGGTTCGATCCTCGGTGACGCTCGGTGCTCGACACTTCAGCGTTATCGAATCTCCGGCGAAAACTACCTGGTTCTGACCAGGTCGAATCTCTATCACAGGATTCGTCCATTGGCATTGCAGGTGCTCGGACAGTCGAATGTCGACGATCGGCTGGCCCCGAAGCTCCGGCGGCGAATCACAAGTCGGCACAGGACTGAAAACCGATCGCTTGAATAATTATCGATAATTAATTATCGTCGGTAATCCCGACGACCAAGAGACTCACATCAATTTAACGAGAGAATTGTTTTTCCAGCTACCGAACCAGAAGAGGTAACAATCGCAATCCCATGGATTGTTGGATAGATCTCTGTAATGAAATAATTGCGTCAAAACTAACTGTTTTTTAGATAATCGACTAATTTTTGCACTCGAAATCCACTTACAGCTGTCTCAACGCTCGCAGTCCGTGAAAAGTACCCTCAGCCAATGTCTTCAGGCCATTGCCGTTCAGTTTACTAAGTACAGTTTACAGAATTAAGTTTACGCTTGAAGAAACTATCGCAACCACCCAGTTGCAACGGCAACGTTATCAAACTGGGCGCACAGAGATAAATTCGATCGAGCGTATGTGCGTTTAAAACCGAAATATCGGCTAAATATGTGTATAAACAATAAAAATAAAACATAAAGGCACTTACAAGCGTTCTAAGGCCAGCAAATCATGAAATAAGATGGGCTCCAGCTCGCTTAGTTTGTTGCCTGACAAATCGCTAAGAAAAGAAGCACAATGTGTGCGATAAAATTAATAAAAATAATTCGCAAAATCATGGGTCTCTGTCGGCAACACACTTACAGTTTCTTCAAATTCGGCAGCTGTCTAAATGTGTGAGCGTCTATCAGCGATATTTGGTTCTTGCTCAAGTCTCTGGAAGATAGAATGATCATATTTTTATTAAAAAAGAAGTGTTGATACTAAGGTATATAAATCGACAAGTTGTTAAAACCATAACTACAGTTCAATCAATTGAATATAGACTATCAGAAAGAATACAGACTATCATTTTTCACTGTGTAAAAATTTTTGATGAGTTAATCTTGAGGTCTCTCTAAAATCTATAATCAACTAAATTTTCTGATATGTATAGAAAAAATAAAATGAAACATAAATGCTGGTTTATCTTACAGTCTCTCTAAGCTCTCCAATCCACCGAAACATCCCTCTCCCAGCACAGTGATTTTATTCACTGATAGATCCAAGCGTCTGAGATTTGTCAGGTTTCTGAAAACTTCGGGCTCCACTACGTATATGTTGTTTTTACTGAGATCGCTGAAAGAAGGAAGAAAAAAATCAATATCAATTGATATCGATAAAACATCAATGTATGTTATAGAAAAAATATGACTATAGGCATTAAGAATAGGCAAAGCGAACTTACAGGTGGTAAAGCTCTATGCTGACTCCGTTGATATCGATGTCCTTAATTTCCAGTATATCCTTGCAAGTTACTTTGAGCCGTTCCGCCTGAGGGCCGACATGCTTGCAGAAGCACGGCGTCGGACATACACGACTAACGTTTATTCCCGACGCTGCCACCAGAATGGAGAGCAAAAATAATGCTCTCATGATTGGCAGGAAACTGGCCTTGTTCCTAGATATGAGAAGAAGAAAAAAAAACAGGAAATAAAATATTGACATTGGATCAAAAGCAGAGTCGAAGCTGGAAACTTAAAGGTATAAAGAAATCAAACTCGAAGTAACATTTGTTTTATCTACCTCTGTATGTATTTAACTCTGTTGCCTTTAAGGAAAAGCAACAAAGTTAAATTAATACCATAGAGGTTTTGTACAAAGGGTGGATGGAAAATGTGTAAACAAAGTTTTACGACTTCATCTAAATTTGACCGAAGGTCCGAACGACTTGCGACAAACAGTGCATCGTCGACGAGTAGGCGGTAATAATTTTTACTCACGGCCGATACCAGTCAGCTCGTCCTTCACATTGTTTCAATGAACTTTATCCGTAATTTCATTGTCCGAGTTCCGTTGACAGGGATAATCACGATTCGACGGCGAGACCGAGCGACATGGTAAATTAATCGACTCGATTCTACGAGCCATAATAAATACTTTAAAACGGGGCAACGCGATTTGTTCGTTCTTTCCGTGGGCTTCGGCGTGACGCACGGAACGGAAGATCAAAGCGTTTAGGCGAAAGTGAAAAACGCAACGGACGAAGAGTCGCGATGCAATTGATTGTTTAATTGTAAATAACGCGAATACGGTGGGAGAGAACACATACAAGATCACTGATCGGGAAGATAAGTGATTCGTCGCCGAGAATATCAGCTGCCGACTCGGGGCGAATTTCTATGCCAAAGCAGGTTCACAACAGGGTGCCTGTACATGGTTCGCTTTGTAAGAAATAGCGGTGTTCAAATATCTCGGAAAATGACCGTATTTTCATTATATTATGACGTGATTTTTCTTCCTCGAGCTTTTGTGTTGTAAAAATAAGCGATTTCCTTTATGAGTTGCTTTTTAAGTATGTGCCGTGACGATAGTTTTTTTGAGAGCGTCACTTGACCAAAAGTTACCGTCATTGGCTATCTTTTGTGATTACAGAAAATGTTTAGTATGATTAAGCAAAAAAGTAAAAATTTAGAAATTTGTATTTGAATCTAATTTTCTTTAATCATACATTCGGTCGATTTCATAGTGATTTCTTTTTTCATTAATAAGATTATCGATGAAACACTATACAATGAATAGAAAATCAATTTTGTTTTAATCAATGAGATTATTAAGTCGTTAATTTCGACGTTCAGAACGTCGTTGGCGTTTTCAGAGTTAATTTCCAGAAAGAAGCGAAAGACCCGTCGCCGTCGGATACGCTCCATCATGGTTGCGATTGAAACTCACCTTGAATCAACCAACATGGCGTCGGCACCAGTTAAATCCGACCTGCGCAGCCGCATTCTCCCCTCTATGTCGGTGTGTGGAGAAACTTTGTGTCACTGTTTTCTCTCGATAGCTCAGTCGATTGTCATCGTCGATCTCTTCACGCAATTGTTTACATTTTTTGTTTTCTCTCTCACCCTGTCTTACTCACTTCATTCCCGCCGGACTGTGCAAAGTCGCGCGAATCTCTTTCTTTCAAAAATAAAATCCATTCAACCGTCAACTACATTCGCGATACGTCTCGGTTATTTTTTTTACCGTTAGAAAATGAATCGCTCTTCCGTGGATTAAAAAACAAATAAGCAATGACGAGCGACGTGTCATTCGGAAAATCTCCGGACCCGCAGGATCCGAAAAACGAACCAATTAATTACATTGCTGGTAAGTGAGCGTCGTGACTATTTCGCGCTCGACTATGCTCAATCTCTTATAACGTTGATTTGCAGAGATTCGTCGGATGATGTACGGCTTCGGCGATTGTCCCGAACCCCTCTTCGAGTCCGCAAAGATAATCGAGGACGTTATTCATCGCCAAATGAGATCGCTTGTTTACAAAGCGTGCGAAGTTGCAGAGCGTAGGAACTCGAAAATCGTTACGGACGAAGATTTCATATTTCTTCTTCGCAGCAACAAAATAAAGCTTCGACGCTTATTGAAGTACCTCGAGATCAAGGAGTTTAAAGCCTCGGTCAACAAGATACTCGAAGCTGAGTCATTTGACGAATCCCTCGAAGACTTGACCGAAAATCCGTTGAAGAAAAAACGTTCTTACAACCGAATGGTCAGTATGATAGACAACACAGGCGAACTGCTGGACGGTCAGTCGGCGATTGATCACGTCAAACACAATAGAAGGCTTAGAGCTGAGATGATGTCTCGGAAGATCGATGAGGCTCGCTACCTGGACTACAGCAGAGCAAGATGCATATCCTTCTCCAACAGAAATCAACACAAATTCAGCGATTGGATCGGCTGTGAGGGTAAAGGATTGTATTGATAGACGATCAATAACAATAATAATATCCAAAAAAATTAATCAACTGAAATGGACATTTTTTTTATTCCGTTTTTTTCTAGATTATATAAACATGTTCAGAATGTACAGAGAAAAAAGTTTTGGATGGATGTATGCATGAGTGTAATGCCTGTAAAATTCGGTGGTTATAACTCAAGAAAGCATGGTGGCTGTGTTCATGGCAAACCAGGGAAAGTCAGGGAATTTCAAAGTTTCCGGAGGAAGAAGTGACTTGTCGTCCAGCATCCTATAAATAAATATGAAGTACATAAAAGGCAATCTGAAAAAAAATTGAAATTTTAGAAAAAAAGAAAAAAAATTTAACGTTAATAGAATAATAATTTCTATAATGGAAATCATTGGAAATTTGATTACAGAAGATTTTTAATTGATCAGGCAAAATTCAAGGGGTATTTCTCCGAAAAAGAAAACTGGCACCATGAAGGCTTTATGAATTAGCTTGTAATTTTATCACATTTTATAAGTTTTATTGTTTCAGGGGACGTGAAAGTCTCCAAGCAGGGCTATGTAGTCCTGGGTTACCTGGCCTACGAAACGGTGGCCGAGATAATCGATCTTGCCCTACTCGTAAGACACGACCAGAACAAGATACACGGAGACTCGATAGAGAGACTTAAGCTGAGCTATCACAATCCTTACACGTACAAACCTTATCAGCACAGCAAGGTATTCTGGAACCTTTGCGTATTTCGTGAGAAATGTTTTAATCGTGAAGCTGTGTTTAAAAAAAAATTATCTTATTTTTTTTAAAGAAGCATTATTTTTTCTAGGGCGCTGTAACAAAGCCGATAATACCAACGGAGATAAACGAGGCACTCAGGCGCTATTGGTCGCCGCAACTCGACATAACGGGACCCTTTCACCGTTGGTCGATGCATCGCCCTCACCTCAAACTACTGTCTTGCTGAGCCTTCTGAACATGGTAAAAATAATACACCGAATATCTATTTTTCCGCACTACCGTCGATGCATGTTCTTGACTGATGCTTAGTCGACCTGCCGCATAGCACAGAATCCTCTAGTTTTCTTTCCGGTTCGATAACAATTTTTTTGCGAACCCGTTAGCACCTGCGGTCGAATAATTTCATGATATCATTCAAGTTCGACGGATCATTCGGCATTTTTTTTTCATTCACAAATTATGGTATCTTGTATGTATCGAAATATCTTGACGAGCCTTCCTTTTTTTATAACAATTTTGTGTAATCTTTCGAAGAGATATCTGAAAAATCTCATTAGTGGAATGATTATGAATTTTATTACGATATGTGGCATTATCTACAAACGTGTTTGCACTATAATATTCGAGCATGCAATTTGAAATTCTTTGTCCTCCTGTCACGAATTTATACAAATACTAATTTTGTTCTTATATCATGGAGAGAGCAATGTCGATACACGAGCTTTTCCCTCCGCACCGCCGGTTATGCACGTTCCCGACTGATTCGCCGTCGACCAGTCGCAGCACAGAGTGCCCTTGTGTCCTCCCAGTTCGAGAACTTTTCCTTGCGAACCCGGTGGCATCTGCAATCAAACAATTAAACAGCAGTTATTGAAGTTCGATTAGTAATTTGACGAAATTTTTTATTTTTGTACAATGTATCGTACCTTATATATATTGCCGCCATTCTGGGTGCACAGCAGCATGTGAATACCGCTCTGGTCGAAGGTAAACAATTTACCGTGGACGGCATTTTTCTCGATCTTTATTTTCGTTTCCCAAATTACTTTATCCGTATGATTGAGACTCCTCTGACACAATTTACCGTCCTCGCTTTGAGCGCAAATATTCGTATAATCATTTATAAGCTCGATATCGATCACGGGACTCGAGTGGCAGTTCAAATTGTCTATTATTTCGTTTCGTCGAAGATCGTGAATCAATATATTGCCGTTTGAGAGTCCGGTTATCAGCAACTGGCCGTTGTGATTGAAGGTCGAACAGAGAGCCGTTAAATTCTGCTCCATCGGCAATGTTCTCTCGAGTTTTCGAGTTTTTATGTCGTAGAGCAACAATCGACCCTCGTTCGATTCCGACACCGAGCACACGAAAGTCGATTCCATGGGATTGCAAAGAAGCGTCACGATTCGCGAACCCTCGTGCTGAATCTCCCAGATAGTTTTGCAATCGCGAGTGTCGTGGAGCTGTATCAGACCGTTATTGTCGCCGTGGAGGAAGTATCGCTCGTTCTTCGATATCCAGTCGAGGGCCGTTACGGCTTTGTTGGAGTTTGCGGTTGTCGATGTAAAAGTTGCTACGGTCCTGTTCGATAACGAAGAAAGCATTATTTTTTTAAACTTTTGCTAAGGACAATAATCTTCACGTTACTCACTTCGGCGACGGTATCGGAGTCCAAACTTTAATTATGCCGTCCGCGTCTCCCGTCGCCACGTACGAGCCACTCGCGTTGCTTTTACACTGGATTATCGACGTTTTGTGCTCGGTGTACTCCTCCTGCAAATCGGTCCATAAAATCCTTAGAATTCCTTTTGGAGACGCATCATTGACAAAATAAAAAAAAATTGTACAGGTGTCCAAAATGCGATACAGATAATTCTTTTGCATGAAGTGTATTTTGTTCGCATTCTACAGTATCTGTAAAAAATAATGTCTTCTAATCGATGCAGTTTCTGTTTCGTTTTAAATTCTTGAATACATTTTTCAATTATAAAAAACTGTAGACTAGGCGTCTAAAACACGATACTGATAATTTTTTCGCAATGGGCTATATTTCATTCGCATTCCGGTATAAAAAAAGTCGTTATTATTGATGCAGTTTTGTTCGAAAAAAAAAGTTATGCAGACTCAGTCTCACCTGACTAAGAAGTATGTAACTGTTTTCAATTTTGTCTTTGGTTTTTCTTTCGGACGCGGTGTCGACGGACGAGTCCCTCTTCCTCGTGCTCGTTAGTCTGGAGTCGCAGCTGATGCTCCTCTTGGCAACGACTTCCGATTTGCTTATCGAATTGACTCTTCCCTTCGCATTCGTCCTCTTCGTCCCCGCGCTCTCGTTGTCGGGCCTCTTAACGCCCGTAGTAGATTTTCTGCTTAGAATTGGACTCGAACTTCCGCCAATATTTTTTATAAGACTTCTCAGACTTTTTGGATTTTCCATTAGCGGAGATTCTCTGCAAGGATGCATTGAATTGTTGCGGTTACAAAGTCGCGGCCGTCGATCCGATGGCTCGGTTACGAATTACGACGAGGAAGGCTTCAAACGTACTGAGCAATGATATAGAAGTCATCCATTATCGGCGGATGCTGAGGAGTCGGACCTGGATTTACGTCCGAGAGATTGTCGACCTTGACCACGTCGCCGAGGCGCTGCTTCAGTGAATCGTTTTCCTCCTGAAGACGCTTGAGTTTGTTCGTGTCCTCGTCGAGTGTGAGAAGCGTTGGTTGTGGCATACACTGGAAATGAAAAAAATGTTTTTGGCGATTGATCGTCGCAACGAATCTGAACACATCGCGACCGGTTCAGGCCGCGATCGTTTCACACGGTAACTTTTATTTGTATATATTGTTTTTTTTTTACTTACTTGAAAAATTGTGGAGAGAAAATTGTGCAACGAAACGAGCATGGTGTCTTGCCACTGGCGACTAAAGTGTACCGAATACGTCGGATTGTCCTCGGGATTCTTTACAAATGGCAGTGCTGGGTGAGAAATATATTGAATGAAAATAGCAAAAATAAAAATAAACATATGAACATTTTTTAATGAAAACTTGATCTTTGTATATACGTATTTTTTTTTTTTTAGAGATAATGTGTATCCGAAGCCGTACCGAACCATTCCTTCCACTCCGAGTGACCCTGCAGTTCCGGAGACATTTTTGTAAAAAATTCTTGTATCTTGTCCTGCCTGTTGTTCACGACTGCGTTTACGAGATAGAGCTTCAGCACCGCGTTCTCTAATTTGCGGATTCCAGGAGAAAAATGATTCTCCAGTCTGGTGAACATTCTCGTGTCCAAATGGCCCCAGAGCTCTCTCAGAGACGCCAGGTCGCTCACGTAAATGTACTGCATTAGCTGGTCGACGATTTTGTCCACCTAAAAGAAAAACAAAAAATCTGACAATTTTGTAAACTCAACGATAATTACATTTTTTTAAATTCATGCAATAAGAATCTACCTCGGTGATGATACCAAAAATAGATGACACTAAATACCATGGAGGATTGAACTTTGAAAACAAAAGTGATGAAAATATTGTATAAATATTTTATAGTCATGCAGTAATCGTTGTCGGGGTAAATTAAAAAAATATCCCTGGGCATCCGCTGAATTTTGGTTGAAAGTTTGTGCATTTTTTCAATATATTTTTTTAATTATATTATTTAAGAAATGATAATTAATTTTTATATGCGCGCTTTGACAATTCTGTAAAAAAAAAAATCGAAAATCCCTTAATTTAATAAACAATATATCGATGGAAAAATGTTAGTCGAGCCGTTACAGTCGCTATTTACAGGGCACAAATTTGCGTGGCGAAAATGAAAATAAACCGCCACAAGCGGTAAATTACCGCCGAAAGTTCGCGCATTTAAAAATATATATTCTCGAGGAAAATTATACTTCATTTCCATCTATTCACATTCCATTTTGCATAACGAAACAACTTCATAACACAAAAATTGCGCGACGCGTCTAAAGTGAGATAAAAATAATGTAATCGAACTCGCGACTAGTAATTTGATAGCGGACCGTCGATAAAAAGGAATCGAGTGTTGCACGAATGGTATTGTTGTTGGTATCTCGGTCTCACTCTGTTCCGTTTCTTACCCTGAAACCCTTTTCCTTCTCTGCCTTGAGATCATTGTCGAAAGCTTTGAGGGTATTGCCGAATCCTCTGAACAGTAGATATTCCTTTACGAGCTCGTCTACATACTGTACGTGCGACATGTTATTTTTTTGTTCTTTCCAATAGCTTCCAAGGATTCACACAAGATCCGTCAAATATCATTCGACCGACGACGTTCCGATGTCATGCCGATGCCATTTTGCATCCTACTGAAACGGCAACGTTGCCTCGACGCAGCGTCGACAACAGCGCGGCCGAGCGCAGCTACGTCACACGCAGCGATTCTCAACGAGCGTTCTTCGCCTTTTTATCCGAAGCTTCCGAATCCCCAGACTGTCAGTCTACTTGTCAGCGTTTCAAATCCATTGAGGATATCTGCCGAGCGTTCCGTAAATTTCCGTCGATTACTCGTTTTCATTGCTCCCGATTGCTCACGAATAAACATCAAATTAACCGCGTCTCCCGAACTCGATGGAGCGAATCTCTCGTGGTTTCTGGGACGCTCGATCGAATCAGAAACTCCGAGGGTTCGCGCGTACAGCTTTCATCGTGTTTCCGTGTGAAGATTCATCATTGGACACAAGAAAAAACATTATTATTATCGGTGAAACATCGTCAATATTCCAACAAAAAAAACATTTCTTTCACGCCTTTCAATAATGCGTTTTATGTTGGAGAGGGTCGGAAGGTCTCCGGGACGTTCGGGCGAATCAGAAACTGCGGGGCTCTGCACGTACAGCTTTCACCATGTTTATTCGAGAATGAACTTGAATTCATAACAGTTACAATGATACATGCGCGTAGATCCATAACAATTTACACCGGACTCGAGTAACCCGGTGACTTAAAAAAATTGCGAGCTCGCTCTTGGGCTTTCGTGTAACGGACAAAAATATTTCACGCGGTCGAAACGTGCGCTCGATATATATATATAAGTATATCTATATATGTTTACCACACTATAGAGTCTCGATGCGTGAAGCTAGCTCGCGTAGAATCGTGTCTCTGCAAGAATAAATAAACAACTTTATCTTCGGCAGGCAACGCTTAGGCCCGTATTTATTTGTTTTCTTTCTCCCGCGATAAATTATCGCATGACTGTAATTATTAAAAATTAATCACACGCAACGAACAGAGTTCTCTTCTCCGCCAATGAGATTCACAATAATCAAAACGACACATATCTCATATATTTCATTATTTAAGAAAGGCACGTGTTTCTTTTTCTTTCTTGTCGTGTTCATGCGTTACCGCATTTAATTCACAGTTGCGTGACGAATAATTTTGGCGCCACTGAAAAATATTTCGAGGATTTTTTTTTCTTTTTTTTTTCCCCCCGTCGAAACGCGGTGGGAAAAATACAGGTCTCGCGACTCGGGGGACTGGAGTGGGGATAGGTCGAGTTTCATGGCCGACTCTCGGCTCTCGGAGCCTTCCGACGGACATCTGTGATACATTTTCGAGCCATCAATTTTCGCTCGTTAATATTCAGCTGACACGAGCTATTACAATCCTCCCAGATTTTTCCGCGCTTTTGCAACAAAGGACGAATTTAATTAGACTTTATTCGAAAGATAATTCCGTGCATTTATCGGTATAATGAAAAAAAAAAAAAAAATGGAATCCTCGCAGGGCTACATCGGCATTGTGCGCAAATAAAAATCAGCCCCAGTATATTATATCCGATATTATTTGAAATACAACGAATTCGCAACGGATGCAATAAATTTCGGGCGGTAAAAATTTGTTGATTTAAAAAAAATAGTTTAACGTAACACAACCCTCAATCGACTAGCCTTATTGTCAATAGACACTGAACTACGAAAAATATACTATACATCACATATGTATATATATATTTACATATATATATATGCAATTTTTTTTCAATGTATAATATATATAGTATAAAAAAATTCTTGTGGATATTTAGCAAGAGCGATAGCGATTTTGTTTTTTTCGGCTTTAGTTTTACACGTACCGTTGTATATGAAATAATTGTTTGTCACAAGACGAGTCTTTAAAAAAAATATTTACAATAGTAGTGCGCACGCGAAGCTCATAGATTATTATCGCACGAATGGCGATTAATGAAAATTGCCATTTTTATTATTATTTTTATTTTTAATTGTGATACGCGATTCAAGCTGCCATAGAGAAATTGCGACTTTTCGTATGCGTCCACGTCTTACTTTGGTTTTTTTTTGTTTTTTGTTTTTGAGCGCGATTGAAAATATTTTAGGTGGTATTTATTTTTTCTTTTTTTTTTTTGGTTTTTTTTTCGTTTCGAACGACGTTGCTTTTATAATTCGACGTTCTCCTGTTTCGCTCTAGGCGCGACTTGCTCCTTGCTCTCGGATTCCTTTATCGTCGGATGAACGTCGGCAACCTCGACCGGATCTGCCGCTGCCGATTCGTCCGATCCGTCGTCCTCGGCGACCTCGAAACCGATCGTCGCACCAATTTTCTGACTCGCTTGTTTGAACGAATCGGACAGCATTACCTTATTGCAGACAAAATTCATTATTTCACAGTATTGAAAAAAAAATTAATTTCAGGAAAATTTTTTTTTCATAATTAAAAAAAAAATTTATTGGAAAAATAAATTTAATTCTTCGGAGTTTCTCACCTGAACGACGTTGATACACATGGACGTCAGCGCGAGTCCAAAAACGAGGTAGACTATCGACAACATCATGTAAATTGGATGCTGAAGAAAGAAAAAATAATAAAATAATTAGTCGTCTCCACAGTTCGAGTCTTCGGGTCCGCGTGTTTAAAACGATATTTATAAACAGCAGTAGCAACCTTCGACAAAGCTTACCATCTGTGCTCCACCGTGAAAAAAAGAAGCAGCGCTACATTAATTGCTATTCATCCAAGAAAATAATTAATAATAAAAATCATAACGAATGCAAGGCCTGAAGGCTTTTCGGATAAAAAATAAATGGTCCGCGAGCTTGCTAATTTGCTAACTGTAGCGAGAGGAGTTAAATGTAGAATTTTGTTTCAAACAGACTTATAATTCTGGTTGGGAACGAGCAACTCCGTTTTTACCGTCGATGTGCATTCTTCGAAGCACACGTTGCTCATAGAGATAAAAACGGAGTGCGGACTTATTTTGAAAAATGAGTTTGAATCAACTAAAGATTCGAGCAGGGAACTTCAAATTAATATTTTGTTCGTACAACTACACAGTAAAAAAAAAAAGTGTATAATTTTTGTCGGACTAGAAGTTTTAACGCGGTAATCCGTATATGATATAATTTATCTCCTAATTTTCGTTACTTCAAATCGGTAAATACTTTAATTTTTCATTCCAATCGCCATTTAAATTCAACGCACGAGTTTTTTTCCCCAAAAATTTCCATGCCGGTGCATTAAAATGACAATTTTTTTCCGGTATAAAAAATGTCTCTCAATGAACAATTTTTCAGTCTCCACTAAAATAATTCTGGATCTTAAAAATATTTTGTCGATGACCTAAAAATTAATTTGAACGTTCCCGAATTTTACTCCAGAAAGTCCTCGATACTTTTTTAAAATTAAAATTGCCAAATACGCGAATATGTTAATTTGCCTACCACAGCAAAGATTTACTGACGAAATATTTGAATGAAAAATGAACGTTCAAAAAAAAAAAAAAAAACTAAAAAAAATGTTCAGGCCTCGGTACAAGATGGCAAATTTGTGTGTACCTTCGGTACGTAGTCGCCGAAGCCGATAGTGCTCATAGAGATAAAAACGAAGTAGAAGCTCTCGAAGAAGCCCCATTCCTCCCAGAAATTGTAGACGGTCGCGCCGACGAATATGTAGACGAGGAGGATGAATATCGCGACGGATATCGGTAAATTGAATTCGTCGTCGATAGCGAAAGTCGACATCGCCGGAGTGCCCGGTGTGTCCGGTGGGACCGTCGCCGAGGCAGGTGCGCTACCGTCGAGATTCAATACGGTCTGGGTCTGCTGTTTCTGCATCTCTTGTATCTCCTCGGGATTCATCTGCGAGGGACGTCGGAAGGTCGCCAAGTCGTAGACCAATTGAACTCCCTTCATGACCTCCTGCGAGTAAAAAAGGAACATTGAAAAATCTTGTGACTCTCAACCTATCTGAGTACGAGGATTAATTTATTAAAAAAATATATCTGTCTGTAATGTAATAGTAATTTGGGGAGGAGGAGCGTGCGTAAAGTACTTGAAGCGTGCGTAAAGCAAAATCTAAAAATAAAATGTGTAAAAAATAAATATGTTTTTTGTTTTGTTTTCGTGACCTGTACTGGACCAGTTCTCCGGACTCTTCTGCAGCTCCCGGTG
This sequence comes from Listrodromus nycthemerus, assembly GCA_963978505.1. NCBI lineage: Eukaryota > Metazoa > Arthropoda > Insecta > Hymenoptera > Ichneumonidae > Listrodromus > Listrodromus nycthemerus. Next base: position 25,992,766 of record OZ021679.1, on the reverse strand, counting down.
TAGTAAAGTCGTCTCACGAAAGCCCACAGAAATTTGATGCCGCGGGTGAAGAGTTTGCCGAAGTCAGCCAGGATGATGAGGAACATCGGTATGCCGAAAATAGCGTAGACGATGGTGATGGCTCTTCCGGTTGTCGTACTCGGTGATATGTGACCGTAGCCTGAAACAAGAAAAATCAAAGGATGATCAAAAAAATCCTGTATCACGGAAATTCGAGGTAAAATATTATGCGAGAAACCGATTTTTTTTTTCCACCGGAATCGGAGTCTCGGTTAACTGAGGGTTGTTTTTTTATCCGTTTCTTAGATCAACTTTGGCGAGAGTTGGAGGACATCGAGAGATTAAGGGGGAAAAAAACGAAGGGATTTTGAGATTTCAGTGGCTTCGCTGGGGCCACAGAAATGTCAGAGAGGAGGAAGATTATGCAGGGAAGTTGGCCAAGAAAGCGTGCCTTAAAGCTCCAATGGCTCAACGATATCGCCCTGTGTTTATGTACCAAATAACTTTGGCCTTATGCGAGAGTGCACCGGGAAGAGATATCAGAGAGCACTCCTGATATTCGGAGGTTGATTAAACTTGCAAATAAGCAAAGTTGCTGAGGCTAAGGAAAGATTTATGGAAGGTGAGACTCGCGCCTCGGGCAACACGGAAAGTCGGTGGATTTTCGGTGACGGACACGAGTTTCACAGAGGTCAAGCGACACCCGGTTCGAATCGCATTGAAATTCAGTGTGAAAATTAATGTAGATTCATAATTCTTTTTCCAACATGAGAACGAACTTAAAAAAAATGACGCGCCAAGTCGGAACGATTCGATTGCTTCGAAACATGCAAAATATCACGACAATTCGAATATTCACTTATAATACCACAAGAGCTTCAAAATTATCGGGTATTTCCCGATAGGTTCGTTGCAAACAAATGAAGGAGTCAAGTTTTTCAGGTTAAAAAATCACGAGCGCGAAGCGCGAGTGATTTTTGCTGAAAAACTTGACGACTTTATTTGTTTGCAGGGAACCTTGAGGGAAATGCCAGATAATTTTGAAGCTCGTGTGGTATTCGGGGGATTATTTTTCCGTCCCAAATGTCGGCCAATAGAATTGCACCATGAGATGAAATGAACAGTTAACAAATAAGAATTTCATAATGAATAAAACAACATTTAATTAAGATTCAGGTTAGTGCAATTAAAAATCACAATTGAATTCAACCTGTCAGTTTGACGTGTGGTTAATTTGACTGGATCATGTTTTGTTTTTTATATATAGCAACTACCAGAGAAAATAATCAAAAAATTATCAGTATAATACCATGTAGGTTGTACCACGTGACGTCGAATGGTGCAATTCTATTGGTCGATATTTGGGTCGGAAAAATAATCGAAATAATTAAAATTATTCGAATTGTTTGAATTATTAAATATTCGGCTTTCATCGTAACGTCTACGAAGAATGTTGATGAATCCGGTACTTCCTGTCGACGAAGCTTACAATCATCCCCAACTATGTTTCACGTCGATATCTCGGAAACGACATAGTCGTATTTATAAAAATTATATAAAATCCTCTTATTTTACCAGAACGATCTCTCACCGATAGTCGTGATTACAGTCAGAGAATAAACAACGGCGTTGAGAAAGCTCCAGCTCTTTTGCCCGCTGTACGAATGTACACCAGCCTCGTGAGCCGTGTGAAGTTGTTCCTCAAACTCCATGAGCTTTCTGCGCGCCATGCTCTTCCAGTCCTCCTCCCTCATGTTGTGACTGAAGTTCCACAGGCTATCGAGAAAATCTCGTTTGACCCGTTTCACCCCGCACTTGTAGAAGGTCTCGAAGGCTCCCTCGGTGAACCGGAAGACGAAGGCTCCGAGGCCGCAGTAGATGACGGCGAGAAGAAGCTCGACGACGCAGCGGTTCCTCAACAAGCGGATGCGACGAGTCTCTTTAGGATTCTGCTCGACGAACGCCCCGAATTCGGAAACGAAGTCAGCGAGCGTCCGGAAAAACTCCAGAAACGAAACCCTCCTCGGTTTCCGCGTCTCCTCCGTCGTCTTCACCGGCTGCCCCGTTTTTTCTTCGACCTCCTCGCTCGGCTCTTCGACCTCCACTTCCGGCCTGGTCTCCGTCTTTTCCTTCGTCGCTTTCCGGCCGAAGAACGGCACCCACCCCAACCACGATCTCCTCCCCGGCCGGATCGGTTCCTCAACCTCTTTGCCATCCACTTCCGGTCGAACGACGCTGAACTTTCTTCGTCTCAGAGCCGCCTCCATCGCCGGATCGACGTGGTCCTCCGGAAGATCACGGTCCAGTATGCCGCGTTCTCTTCTAAGATACTCCCGCTGCGCCCTCTCGAAGTCCTCGATGAGGCTGTCGTCGCTCAGAGGTATTATCTGTTTCTTGAAATCCGACGCCGATCTCGCCCTCGAGGTCGATCGCTCCCGCGGCTGGTCGACCGGAAACGAGCCGCTCTTTCTCACCGCCATCCGTCGATCTTCCTCGGCGTCGCTCGGCTCTTTCGTTCGACCGCCCGACGATCTCTTCTCGCCGCTTCCGGTCTTATCCGCTTGTCTGGAAGACCCTCGCGGCCCTTTTCGCTCCTCGTCCGTTTCGCTTCCGTGTCTTCGCCGGCTCGCCGATCTCCTCTCCGTTCTTCGGCTTCTCTCCTCGTCTTCCGCGTCACCGTCCGTGTCGACCCGCGATCTTCGCGACACCCTCGCTTTCCCATCCTCGGACGATTTCCTTCGGCGCGGCCCTCTCCTCGCGACCTCCTCCGCTTCGCTCGAGTCCGTCTCGTATCCGGTTCTCTCCGGGTCTCGCTCTTTGGCGACCTTCCTGGTCGTCGAGCCGGAAGCGCGAGAATTCCGCACCTTCGACGGCGAAGCCGTTTCGCTCCTGCGGGCTTTCACGATCTCTTCCGTCGCCCTCGACGACGACCTTCCGGAAGTCTCTCGCCACCTCGGCGACCTCGGCTCCTCCTTCGTCTCTCTCCGATCTTCCGTCTCGACACTCTCGCTCTTTCCGCCAGCGTTTCTCGCGCCGTTATTGTCACGTGTCGTCGATGACGACGCCGCTGCCTCGCGTCTATTCTCGTCAGCCGCTGCCGCCTCTCGCTCATCCCTCCTGTCGAGAGCGAGCGACCGCGTCTTCCTCGCTCCCTCGGCGCTGGCTGACTCGCCCCGCCATTCGTCGACGACGGCTTCACGACGACTCCTCTCAACCTCGGGCGACGCTAACTTTCTCGAAGAACGGGCCGGTTTCTCCACTGTTTCCGGTGGAAGATCTTCATCCGCTTTCCCTCGACGTCGATCTGGTCTGCGGGAAGATCCTCCGGCAGAAATGTTTCCGGTCTGCTTTTCCGGTTCCTCCGGTGAAAGATCTTCATCCGCTTCGCCTCGACGTCTCTCTGGCCTGCGGGAAGATCCTCCGGCAGAAACGTTTCCGGTCTGCTTTTCCGGCTCCTCCGGTGAAAGATCTTCATCCGCTTCGCCTCGACGTCTCTCTGGCCTGCGGGAAGATCCTCCGGCAGAAACGTTTCCGGTCTGCTTTTCCGGTTCCTCCGGTGAAAGATCTTCATCCGCTTCGCCTCGACGTCTCTCTGGCCTGCGGGAAGATCCTCCGGCAGAAACGTTTCCGGCCTGCTTTTCCGGCTCCTCCGGTGAAAAATCTTCCTCCGCTTCCCCTCGACGTCGCTCTGGCCTGCGTGAAGATCCTCCGGCAGAAACGTTTCCGGTCTGCTTTTCCGGCTCCTCCGGTGAAAAATCTTCCTTCGCTTCCCCTCGACGTCTCTCCGGCTTGGCGCCGCGTGAAGATCCTCCCGACCTACCTCCGTTCTTCTCATCCCTCCTCGAGCTCCCCGCTCCCTCCGCACCGACGTCTTTCGACCGGTCTTCAGCCACTTCCGGTCCCGCGCCCGATCTCTTACCGTGAAGCGTTCCGATTCCCAAAGTCAACGTCTCCACCCTCGCCTCCGTCTCCATCTTTACATCCGCTTCCCTCTCCGCTTCCTCCTCTCTGCGTCGAACTTCCGGCGACATGGCTCGCTTCATAGAACGATTCGGCTTCTCCGCGACGCTCGCAGCTTCACCCTCGGCGGAATTCGCCGTCTCCGCCTGTTGTCTCGCCGACTCCTCGAGCTCCTCCAGCCTCTCCGTCTCTCGTACCATCTTCTCCATCCTCGCTCGCGCCTCCTCCTCCTCCTCCTCATCCTCGCTCGCCATCACATCCGCCTGGTTGCGCCTCGGCGGTTCCGGTGTTTTCTCCCGCTTTCTCGCCGCCGCCTTTCGGCGTCTGTGGACCGTGTAACTGTCCTCCATTAAACGCGACTAAACGCCAGCGATCTCGCGGACCCGGCGAGATGCGCGACTGTGCAGCCGCTGCTCTTACCCTCGGGTCGCGACGGCGACCAAAATAAAATCCGAGGCCGCTCCCACCAACGCTCCCGACGCGAATTATAACCGCGCTCTCGGGCGCTCCGACCCGCTCGTCTCCTCGTTGTTGCGTCGCAAAGTGCCGACGGACCGAGGACCACCGGAAGACGGCTGTGGATCTTGTCAATGGAGATCTTTCGATATCCAACCGCCGATCCGATGTTCAGCCTGTTGTCGAACTTCCGGTTCACTCTCTAAGATCCTTCAAGCTCCACCCACTGATTCGATTATTACGGGATTCAAACGTCTCGTATCACTTCCGGTTCACTTGCGGTTGAAACTGCCGATGGCCCGAGAATCACCGGAAGAAGATGCGGATCTTCCTCGAATCTCCAGCAGACGAATCAATTGTCACGCGTCTTCAGCCTCTCCTACCACTTCCGGTTCACTCTGGGTCAGAATTTATGATGGACCCAAACCCAGCAGAAGATCCTGCTGATCTTCTCCGAATCTCCGCCAACCGAACCGGTTGTCACGCGACTCCAGCCACTCCTACCACTTCCGGTTCACTCTGGGTCAGAATTTCTGATGGACCCAAACCCAGCCGAAGATCCTGCTGATCTTCTCCGAATCTCCGCCAACCGAACCAGTTGTCACGCGACTCCAGCCACTCCTACCACTTCCGGTTCACTCTGAGTCAGAATTTCTGATGAACCCAAACCCAGCCGAAGATCCTGCTGATCTTCTCGACCAAGATCTTCTCCGAATCTCCACCAACCGAACCGATTGTCACGCGTCTTCAGCCACTCCTACCACTTCCGGTTCACTCTGAGTCAGAATTTCTGATGAACCCAAACCCAGCCGAAGATCCTGCTGATCTTCTCGACCAAGATCTTCTCCGAATCTCCACCAACCGAACCGATTGTCACGCGTCTTCAGCCTCTCCTACCACTTCCGGTTCACTCTGAGTCAGAATTTCTGATGAACCCAAACCCAGCCGAAGATCCTGCTGATCTTCTCGACCAAGATCTTCTCCGAATCTCCACCAACCGAACCGATTGTCACGCGTCTTCAGTCTCTCCTACCACTTCCGGTTCACTCTGAGTCAGAATTTCTGATGAACCCAAACCCAGCCGAAGATCCTGCTGATCTTCTCGACCAAGATCTTCTCCGAATCTCCATCAACCGAACCGATTGTCACGCGACTCCACCCTCTCCTATCACTTCCGGTTCTCTCGCGTACCCGGCTATCCGCAACTTGGTGCAACCACCCTCCCGCTGACGGGGTTGGTTTTGCCGCAGCGTCAGCCCAACGGACGCCGACGAGAATGAGTCAGTATTGCGCCGATGGTATCGAACCGTTCCCTCTCATGCCGGGATATTCGCAATCCTACTGGCCGGCCGTCGTTGCACTATTCGCAAACCCGCCGATATTACACCCTCGGCGTCTCGCTGCCGAGTCGCACAGCGATTCACGCTTCCACGAACGCGCATTTACCCCCGTAAAAGAGTCTTCGCCTGCAACGCTTTTACGACCTGACCTACCACGTTCGACCACATCCCTACCCAAAACTCGCTTCTCTCAGCGAGAAGAGCTTCTTCCTTTTTGCTGTACGGAAAATCAATAACATTTCGTACATCCTCAACTACCCTTCCTCCCCCCCAAACCCCTAACACACACACACACACACACATGTACGAAGATACACACATTAACAGTAAAGTCTTCCAATTCCAACCGATGCGGATTCGTCGTCATTGGGGAAATTGTGCAAAGTCGGAAAGGTCGTTTTTTGGGTTGGTTAAGATTTTGGGATTGTTCGGTGCCAATTTTTGGAGCTCCGGTCCTAGACACGGGATTGCAAGGGTTTGTGAGTTGGAGCCTGGTGATAGGGAGGGAAGAAACGAGCGAGTTTGATTCAATGAAATTGCATCGGGTTGAGTAGGATTTTAATTCGGGAACAGCCGTCCGGTCGGTTGGTGGAGCAATTTCGGCGTTCGGTTGATCCAATAAAATTGCATCGGGTTGAATGCGATTTTTATTTGAGGATGCACGTCCATCCGCTCGGTGGAATTGTCGAGAGTGTTCGTTCATGGATTCGTTCACACGCGGAGAGAGCAATTTCATTGTTCGTGGAAAGGGAATTTTGCGATTAATTTTTCATTGTGTAAAATGGTTTTGGGGAACGTTTGGATTTCTGAATATTACTTTGTTGAGTTGATCCTTATTGCTAGGGAGTTAGCGATGTCGCGAATGAATATTTGGAATTGAGTTTCAAAGGCATTCCAGAACGAAGGAATTTCATTTGAGAAGAGGCAAGTGGAGTCGTTGTTAGATACGAATAATTCGAGCTCAGAAACTTCATGGAAACATGCTGACTTTTTTTAAATTTACGGTGAGAAAATTGAAGAAAAAAATAAAATAATAATTTCCGGAATTTTTGTTTGTTGACGATTATTTGGGTGATGTAATTTTGGGGAGTTTGCGATTATTTTCGTTATTACATAACTGACGAACTCACGACAGTTAACGGTGATGTACGAATGTAAACTGTAACGTACAAGAAGCAATCCTTGAACTAAATTAACTTTTCCAAAATTTAGACCCACATTAAGAGAAAGTGATTATTATTTTTTTTTTACTAATTTTATTCAACGGTGTTAATTTCTTTAAGAAAAAAAATGCTCGCAAAATTCTTATGGCCTTATTTTTTACACCCAAGCAATCGCCCTCTGGATTTAGACTCCTGAGCGCATCTGCAATACCGCGGTCGGTAACGAGTCACTTGTTTTATTTTCTTCGAGACTAACAATTTTTCGAGTGAACACAAAGTACTTTCATCCCGCTTTTATTTTTGGATTATAGAAACCCAATTAACTTCTGTTAATAATATGAAGTTTCGAGGATACAATGGAGAAGATAATTTGTTACCGACCGAGCAAGGGATGGGCGGTATTTTACTTTGCCTCAATTTCAAGGTACTCGGCATTAATAAATTGTCTTCCGGATAGGGAAAAATCCTCATCCGGATGACTGGACTACTAACACTGAATACTTTTTATTAAAAATCGCCACGTGGCTCTCAGCACAGTCACGATTCTCGCTTCATACTAAGATTCACGTTAAGTTCCTGTTTCCCGACTTCGTTCACTCGCTCCAAGTGGTTCACGCTGGAAATTTAATAATGGCCCATTAATAAGATGCATCGATGAAAACTTCCAACTTTCCGATTTCACGTGACACCTGCGATACCATGGCAACTTATTGTCTCGAGGAAGAGACATCGGACTCGTAATGCTCTTTCACTTATTTTTCCCTTATTTTCCAATTTCCCATCTACCTAGAAATAAATTTAAAAAAAATATAATAAACATCTACGAAAATTAAATGAATTTTTGTCGCGAGAAAATAAATATTCATGAGAATTAAATAATCATTTAATTGTGAGACATTCGACGAATAAAAAAAAATTCCAGGTGCGCGAATGCGTAAGAAATGAGAAATTTGAGAAATTTCGATTCAGAGGAAAAAATAATTGAATTTGATTTTTTTGCTATTTAACCGTCGGAGAAACGAGAATCATTTTTCGGTAGACAGGTCGAAAGACTATTCGTAAAAAGTATCGTACGAAAATACTTTTTACTTTAACTCGCGCTCGCGAGGACTCGGTGAGCCGCCTGGCCGCAAACGACCATCGCGTTTCTGTCTCTCGCTAAAATTCGTTTCTCCCTCTCGCCATCCTGTACGACTTCTGAATATTACGCAACTGTGACGCGTACTCGAAATAGTATGCGTGGGGGCTTGCCGGAGCGTGGAGCGTCTTCGGATGTCTGTCTTACTTTCCACAATTTGCGGGACCAGCGACGGTGTCGAGTCGATTAATTCAGTAATTTTACAAATTCGCGTGGGTGACCAAAAAAAATATGGAAAGCTTATGAAACATCGATTTCTCGCAACTTTGCCCAACCATACGATGTATCAACATTTTTCAAAAATATGCTAACTATTATTAACAAGTGAAAAATTAAGAAAAAAAAAAACGTTAGAATATAGAACGATTTTAATTTTTTTTTTTCTATGTTCGGTTGGGAAATTCGTCGATTCCAATTTTAATTGGAATCCTCGAAATATAATTTTTTCAATTGCTTGGGCAAGTAGGAAACTTAAATTTATTTTACTCGTGTCAGAAATAAAAAAAAGCTAATAAAAGAAGAGAAATGATAAAAGTCCCATGAAAAGATTCTAAAACTTTGGAGTCAAAAAGGAACATCGTCAAGAAATTTTCAATGACCGAAGATATCGATCTTCGAAAATCACGAAAATCGGCGTTTTTTCAAAAGTGGCTCCAAAATGGAAAAATCACTATTTAATTAATTTTTTTTTCTTTCGAGGTAATGTTCGACGTATTTTTTTCGAGTTAATTATTCCAGTTCCCTCTTTCCAAAATTTCCTACGACAGAAACTCAAAAACTTTATTGAAAGTCAATTTACCAAATCTCATCCTCAAAAAAAAAAAACATCCCAGCCACATCACACCAACTCATTTTATTCCCTCGCTTGTGGAATTAATTGATCCGTCGAACTATCGAAACTCCAAAAAATTGGTTCCGAAGGTTCCCTCTGTCCAAAACTTTCTACGACAGAAACTCAAAAACTTTATTCAAAGACAATTCACCAAATCTCATCCTCAAAAAAAAAAAAAAAAAAAATCCCAGCCACATCACACCAACTCATTTTATTCCCTCGCTTGTGGAATTTATTGATCAGTCGATCTATCGAAACTCAAAAAAAAAAATCATACTCACCGATAGTCGTGTAAATGGTTCCGCAGTAAAAAACAGCGTTCCAAAAGGTCCATATCCGGTCGCCCTGATCGTTAATTCCATGCTTGAAGTGAGTCCAAAGCTGGGACTCGTAGGTCATCAGCTCGTTGGCGACTTTTCCTCGCCAAAGTTCGACATTGGCAAAGAGGGCTTTGTCGACGCAGAAGTCCCGTATCTTCTGTATAGTCGCGTTTCTGTTGACAATAAAACATTCGCCATGATTATTGACTCGTGAAAAAAAAATAAAATAAAAAAATAAAAAAAATAAAAAAATAAAAAATTCAAGGATTCATGTCGCACGGATCGTCGCGTTTCGCTAATCGCTCGAGCGGAATGGGAACACGGTGGTGGAGAAGTTTAAATTGCAACAAGGTCAGGAATCGATGTAGGGATGGTTTTTGCATCGAATTTTATTATTATTATTATTATTATTAAGACGATTAGAGCGAATCAGCCGAGCGAATTTTCACATCATTTTCGCGACCGGGCTGATTTTTGCTCCGGCTCCAAAAAAAAATTTTCTTGAAGGGATGAATTTTTTTTTTTTTTTTTTTTTTTTTTTTTTTTTTCAGGTGGAAAATGGTTTTGACCGACGAGATAAATAATTATTTTGTTTATCGGAGAGGACCAGGAATTTTCGAATTGTCGCGCGAGGGGGTTGAGAGTGCAGAAAGTGCACTGGCCTTGCATCGGGTGAATTATTCAGTCAAGGGTCTGCGAGGGAAAATCGATCGAAACCCTGACTCGATTCCAGCCGGCTCTCTTAGCGTCGTTGTAACGCGACTGGGCTCGTGAACACGCGAGTTCCATTTGGCCGGCTTATCGTAGGGGTGGTTTTTGTGAGAAAAAGGTTTTCCTTGGCACAGTCGCTATTCTGAGAGACCAGACGACGATACTATTATCGCGGCGGGGGGGCAAAAGGTGGCCCAGTCTGTACTGCGAAAAAATTCAGTGGAGATTGGATTGATGGAAAGGCAAAAATTTAACAGTTGTTTTACTTTCATTGGCTCGAGCACGTGGAACTAAAATTTATTTTCTACGTCCGCAGACAAATAAATTGAAAATATCAAAAATGTATTTTTGAGGTTTAACATTTTTTCGAACGTTCAATTTACATTTTTTTAAATTTATTTGGAATTTTTTAAATATAGTTGAATTGTTTTCAATGTATTTGAGATGTCAAAAATATATTTTGCTTTCCGGGAAAACTCAATTATGAAGATTATATTTTTAGAGATTTGGAATTTTTTCAATATTTTTTTATGATATATTTTTCGTCCGTTTAATGTGTACATTGAATATCATTGAAATTTCATGCTGTCTGTATTCGACTGGAAGTTTAGGACTAAAGATTAGAATTTTCAATTGTTCACTGGAAATTCGTCATATTTTGAATGTCACACCTTCGATTCGAAAATCGCATTTTTCGATCAGAAAAACGCCACTCCCGATTGAAATTGAAATTGTTATGCAGGATCCAAAATAATTGAGACGAGCAAACAATTTTCAGAAATGTATAAAATATAAATGAAAATAATTGAAACTAAAAAAAAAACATGTTTAAACACGTGATATATGAATAAAATATATTCCACGTTTGTCCTTAATTTTTATGTCGAAAATATGTACTGTATTTCCATGTGGAAGAGATTTCTATGGGCGATGGTAAAATGGGGCCGAGGAGAATGAAATTGGCGACGAGCGGAGAGCGAGTTGTCAATAAAAAAAATAAAAAAAAATAAATAACGAGTTTGGGAAGGTATTATATTTTCGACATAAAAACGTCGAACGATAGCAATAAATAAAACATGGTATGAAAGAGGTGATTGGATTTCGTGAAAGCATAAATTTTTGAAGTTCCAGTATCGTGCTGGGTTGATCCAACTTGGATTGTTCATCGGTTCTGGTGGGACGGCAATATTCGCGAAAATATCGGCCGGTCACGCCGAGCAAGTGCCAATTTTTTTTACCCGGAAACTACATCATCTGGCTCAAGTCCATATCGACGATAAACATATTAAAAAATATGCATTCTCGCCCCAGTATAAGATCCGTTTGCCAAACGATTCGACGCACACTCGTTCGTTGACCTATTCAAGAAAAAAATTCTGCGAAAATATATTTGTTACAATAAAATACATAAAAATCTTATCTTCGTTTTGGAATGAATATTAAATTAATATTAAATCGTGAAATTAATTGTTAGCCCGTTGAAACGATTTTAACATTTCTTCGTCACAAATTATTCTTAACGTTAATTTCACAAAAATTTTCGTCAATCTCAAATTTAATTTTTAGACAAATATTTTTATTGATATTAATTTAAAAAATCGTTGTGGATTTTCGTGGATAAACATTTTTTTTTTTTTTTTTTTTTTATGTATAGAGAATTCGACTGACCTGTCTTTCCGAATGTCGAGCAATACCGACTCTTCGTTTCTTCCTTCGAAGTAGATGAAAAGAAACGCACCAGCGACGCTGTATAGCAGGACGATTGCGAATAGGAAAATGTGAGTGAACCATCTCTTGCTCCATGAACTGACCTGCGCACATTGAAAAATGGTAATCCGTGATTCGTTACAATGATTATTACATAAGAGCGATTTATTAATACCGGAAATTTGCTTCACGGTCTCAGGCTCGAAATTCTTGGCAGAAAAAAGAAAATTAAATCCCACCGGAATGAAAATAAAGCCTTTTCGCAGTGAATATTAAAAAGCTCCACCGGACTGAATTTAATACTCTGGGGAAAACGTGAAATTTTTCCGGAGCATTCCGGTCGAATTTTATTTTCATTCCGGAATTTTTTTTCCGCGACAGAGTTTCAATGTGGTAGAGATTAATGGATTGCGTCTGGCCGAGAAATATTCCATCATGATTTTTCGCGAGCTCGAGGCATTTTTCTAATCAAGAGGAGGATTTTTTTCTGGATAAAAAAAGATTCTTAGATTCTATTGAATATTTCAACATCGGTTTTTTTTTCTACTTATTTATCAACAGCTCCAGCTGCTCCGCAATTTTTTTGGCAGACAATAATTTGTTTGTAAAATGCAAATAAAATAAAATGAAAAATTAATTTCAGAATTTCACACGGTAAATGTGATTATCACATAAAATGCAAAAAAAATTCTAAGGAAAAAATTACAAAAATCCTCTTACACAAAAAATTTTTTTTTTAAATGAAAATTTTTTTTTCGTTAATTCTAATTAAAATTAAAATCGCATTTTCAAAACAACCCAGCAACCTCAAACGATTGTAATTAAATACCATAAAATTTGCTAAGCAATTTAAACTATCGATGAATGAGTGGAGGAAAAATCTTGAAATATTTATTAAAACCCAATAAAAAAAATTTATCTAGACTAGAAGACTGCCTTAAAAAAATAACGACTCATGAAAATTAATTTGTACGATAATATTCATTTCACTAATTTTAACGAGAGCGTCGCGCCTTGTCGTCTTATTAGTAAATTTAATTTGGCAAATAATCCTGACAAATAATTACCCTTGCGTAGAGCCAGTAAGCACTTTTTTCGCCGACGCTCAGGCCTGACTTGGTGAAGTCTTTGATTCCTTTGAAACGAGCGAACATGAATTCGCTGGCTTTATTGGCGTACATGACATTGGGCTGGCCCGATACCGGTGTCATTGGCATTGGCGTTTGACCGTACGGAGTCTGCGCGTAGCCCATTGGGGTCTGCGGATAAAAACCGTACTGGCCCGGTACCGGCAAGGTGATTCTCGGCCTCGGTGGCAATTTTCTCACCTTCGGTGAATTCGACATGTTTATTTATTTTTTTTAATAAAAAAAAAAATTATTACTTCGATACAAATATCGACAACGAGACGTGGAGTTATTTATCACATAAATGTTTAATCGTCTTCACGGTCAATTTAAGTTTTACGCTTGAAATTAATTAAGGTTTTTTCCTTTCGACGACTTAAATTTATTTAATATAATTTTTTGAGGGAAAAAAATAAATTATTTCGATAAAAATATCGATACGACGAAGAGTTATTTATCACATAAATGTTTAATCGTCTTTACGGTCAATTTAAGTTTTACCCTCGAAATTAATCAAGGTTTCTCCCTTCGACGACTTTGATTTATTTAATATAATTTTTCTGAGCAAAAAAAAATAAATTATTTTGATAAAAATATCGATACGACGAAGAGTTATTTATCACATAAATGTTCAATCGTTTTTACAGTCAATTTAAGTTTTACCCTCGAAATTAATCAAGGTTTCTCCCTTCGACGACTTTGATTTATTTAATATAATTTTTTTGAGCAAAAAAAAAAATTAATTATTTCAATAAAAATATTAATGCGACAAAGTGTAATTCGTCACATAAATGTTCAATCGTCTTTACGGTCCGTTTAAGATTTACGCAATAAATCTTTCTCCCTCCGTCGACTTACACAAGTCGAATCCGCGCGATTATTAATTGCGAGCGCTACGTAAATATCTCCTCGTTTCTCGTCGTTGTCCCGCCTAAGGTTTCGAGGTATCGCGACATTGTTAAAGTTTCCGGCGCAGCTTCGAGCCAGAAGCCGATGGCGCCGATTCGCCGCCGCGGAGAATTCTTGGCGGACTCGACTATCGAAGTTTCCACTCCGAAACGCCACACGCGACCGACGTCAAGTCCGGGAAAATTCAGTCCGCTCCTCCTGGGCAGCCGGTCGTTCCTCCGGTCCGCTTCTGCCAGTCGATTTTAATTACCGTCGCCTCATAAATTTTACAATAAGAAAAAGCTTGCTCCACAAAAATCTCAAATTTTTGTCTCGCCGGTGTCGACGAATTTAATTCTCTCGGCGATTTACGCTCCGGGCAGGTGTGAAAAAAAATCCCGAGAGTTCATGAAAATTCGGAGCATTGGCGAACGAATAGAAAGGACGGTAGATTTTTTATTTTATTTTTTGATCGAGATTTTTTTTTTGGAGCAGCCTCGAGTATTTTTTTTTTTAATTTGACTCAATGTCGAGGAGTTGGTTTCAGAGCGAAAAAAAAATTGTTCCGACCTTTTCGCAGATTTCTGTAGATTTTTCAAAGAGCTTTCTTCAAGATTATCCGGAAATTCAACTCGAAGTTGGATGATTTGTTGCGACAGTGGAGAAACTTCAGAGTCGAGAATTTAACGTTCCGAATTGTTCTTGATTGTTGGAATTTTCCTAGGCGGTTTTCGGCGAGCTTTTTCAAAGACTTTTTTTTTTTACTTCATAGGTTTTCGTCGAGCTTTTCTGAAAATTTAACTCCAATTTTATTTCAATTTAACTGGAGAGTCAAAAATTTGAAACTTTTCTTGAACTCTCCTAGTTCAAAATTCTTGAAGTTTTCTTCCAGCTTTTTGGAGCGTTTCTCCACTCTTTTAGGATTTTCCTCGAGCTATTCTGGAAACTCGATTCAGAACCGGACACAGTTGGCTCCAAATTTAATCAAAAAAATTCGAAGCCCTTCTCGACCTTTTCTCGATTTTTTATTTCTATTTTTTATTTTCTATTTTTTTTTCTGTTCCCCTGAACTGTCCAAAATTTAATCCGACGTGAGTCGAAGAGTTTCGTTGACGATATTCCAGAATTTTATCTTTCCCTCCGACGACATTCTCGAGAAACGTACTGCGGCAAATTTTTTATTTCTCTCCACTCCATCCTCGGTCCTCGCAGTGCTCGAGAAAAATTCTAGCGTATTTTTGCTTTGCCATTTACCTCCGGCGTTGCGTCACTCGGTCCCGCAATGTCGAATATAAATAGAGACGTTTTTCCGTGTCGTCGATATCGCCTTTTTTTTTTTTTTTACGCGACACAACGGAGTTTCCGCCCAGCGTTAAAAGTCGAGCTGGGTCGAGGCGAAGCTTCTCCCGTTGTCGGACGCGAACAAAG
Organism: Listrodromus nycthemerus; assembly: GCA_963978505.1. Taxonomy (NCBI): domain Eukaryota; kingdom Metazoa; phylum Arthropoda; class Insecta; order Hymenoptera; family Ichneumonidae; genus Listrodromus; species Listrodromus nycthemerus. Next base: position 25,977,696 of record OZ021679.1, on the reverse strand, counting down.
TTCGCCTATGTTGCTTTTATTCCCAGAGACAAAAGTTCTTTTTCACTTGTCCATATCGCACACGAAATTTCACGTGCTCGTTTTCAATTACTCTTAGCTTCGGGTTCGCTAACCCTTTTTTTCGATACCTCGAGTGCGCTTCAGCGACCTATTTTTTTTTTTTTTTTTTTTTTCGTACTCGCTTTTCTACGGGTTCATTGGAGAATAAATTTTCCATCTACTGTCGATAGCTTGATTTTTTTTGAGGCTGTGGTTTTTTTCGTTGATTTTTTTTTGTTTTTTTTTTTTGTGGAATTATTTTACCGTCGGAAAATTGTGAAGGGTCGTCGGTGAAAAATTAATTAAAAATTATTAATTCTCCGATGTTTATGTTCGAGACACTTTCGCTCCAAAATTATTTTTCTTCAATAAAATATATATATGATATTGTGATTGGCAGAGAGGAGTTTGTGAATTCTCGATATTTCGATTATTTCCGCAAGCCTTTTTTTTTCAGAATTATTTTTCCACCGGGAAAATTGAGGTCATCGGTGAAAAAGCTTTTGTCGATTCTCAATGTTTCGACGATCTTTTCCTTTTTTTTTTGCCCAGAATTTTTAGCCGGGAAAAAAATTGAAGCTCGGAAAATTGGTGGAAAATCGTTTGGATTTTCTCGGTGTCTCGATTATCCTTTGCGAGCGGAGTTCCTTTTCTTCGACGGTGAGTCAACGATGAAAAAGCGTCGGTCGACGATCTTCTCCTTTTTTTTCTTGCCCAGAATTTTTTGCCGGGAAAAAAATTGAAACTCGGAAAATTGTTGGAAAAGCGTTTGGATTTTCTCGGTGTCTCGATTATCCTTTGCGAACGGAGTTCCTTTTCTTCGACGGTAAGTCAACGATGAAAAAGCGTCGGTCGACGAGCGTTGTGTTTTTTTTTTTTTCTGAACAGTGAGTTTCTCTCCGGTCGTCCTCGGCGCCGCTACGTTATCGACGATAACCCGACCGACATTCGACGGCGCGAGGGCGCGTTGTCAGTTCGACTCACTGGCATTAAATCGCGCCCCGGCACGGAACAATTACGCATAGGAGCATCCAAATCACTCGCCGGAATTTCGTCAAACTCGCGCATCTGTTTTTCCCCCTCGATCAAACTCGCTCCGTCGCGACGCAACTGTAAAAAAAAAAGTAATTAATAAAAAAATAAATAAACCAACGAAAAAATGTCTAGTCCTAACTTGGAAAAAAAAATTCCCTCTTCGAGTAAAAAAATAAAAAATAAAAAATAAAAAATTCGTTCTCGAGCCTCGCAGACCGCCGAGGCTGATTCACATCCGAATTTTCTCTCGCCACATAGTCGAGAGTTCAGAAAAAAAAAATCAAACTCACTAATTCTCAATTATCTCGAGAAAACAAAAATCGAGGAGCGAAAATGAGAGAAAAATGAAAGAAAAAAAAAGAAAAAAAAAAGTGAGGACAACGAGGATTCGATCCTGCGACGCGCGTAAGACTTTGCGGGATCGGTGGGAATTCTATTGCGGCTTTCGCCGGCCTCTCGCGGCGACGTCGCGTCGTCAACTAAACGGTTTGAAACGGTGGTTGCGGTTGCCGGGAGTTGCGTCGGCGTATTTTGAATAAAATTCACGACGATATCACCCCGTCTCATCACCGTGTTCCGTGCTTGCCGGCGTACGCGCGACACACTGACGATGGCTCGTCCCTCGTCGGCCGGTCACGAGTTTTCGCAAACGCCACCACCTTTCGTTGCTTCCCGGAGTTTCCCGTCGTTCCGTGGCGCTGCAGTCGCGTCCGCCGGCGCTGAGTTCTTGTCGGATGTTTCTCGTGTCCGAACGGAGAAGGGTGCGAATCGCACGGCGATGGATTTGTCGTGGCGCGAATGAAGCTAGCGTGGCCATCGACGCAGCGTCGGCGTGCGTTTGGCTCGTTGAGGCCAGTCGGTGAACTCGGCCGACTCGACGAGCCCGAAACGAGCCAATGAATCGGCGTGAACTTCGATGCTGTGGCGCTTCGCCGCGCATATTCCTGTTGAGAGAGAGCAGATGTATTTTATTAGTGTGTGTACGAAACGGTACACGGTAAGGAGAGGGCGTTTTGAGGTTATGGGAAGAAGCATTTTTTTTTGTCATTCGAGACGTGTCTTTGGTTTAGGCTTGACTTTTGATTGAGGGTATTGACTGAAGCATCGATTAATCCGTTGATTGGGGCGTTTATTGAGAGGTTAAGTAAGTCAGTGAGTGAGGCATTAATTGAGACAATAATTGAAACATTGACGGAGGCTTGGACTGAGACATTAGCTGATGAATTAACTGAAGTATTAATTGAGGAATTATCTGAAGAATTATCTGAGGAATTAATTGAAGTATTAATTGAGGAATTATCTGAAGAATTAACTAAGGAATTAATTAAAGCATTAACTGAGGAATTGATAAAAACATTAACTGAGGAATTATCCGAAGAATTAACTGAGAAATTAACTTAGGAATTGAGTGACGCACTGACTGAAGTATTAATTAAGGCATCAAATAAAAAATTACCTTTATTAAAGGTAACTTAAGTTCGCTATACTTGACAATGTTTTCTCCCTTCATTAGTTTCTTTTATAATAACCATAAATAAATAGTTACATTTTTAATAACTAAAAATGTGTTTTTGGTCCTGTTAACGTTGCAATAAAAATCTTTTTTTAAGTATTAAGTAAAAGTGTGCTTTTCTCTTCCTGGAGTCCTCGACTCAAGCTACTTTTTTTTTTCCTTTTTTTTTCCATCGGCCAGTTCCGATTCCGACTCGATGGCGAACAATCTGTGCGTGCAATCGAAGAGGAAAGCTCGAAACCGTTTAACGCTCCACGGTTCACCGAGGTGGAAGTAATTTACAATAGAAAACTCCTGCAATTAGCGCAGTCGGGTCGGATAGAGGATAGCAATTAAATTGTAACTTTCGTCGGGCGGAAGTGACGATGCGGAACTAACAAAGGAATTAAAGAGGAACAAGAATTCGTCCGAATCGGAAGCTCTGCCGTGAATCAGATCATTGTCGGACACCGAAAAAAAATAGAAACAGTATTGAAAAAAGGCAAAATTTTAATCCACCGACAGCGAAAAATGTTAACATCGCGTCGACTTCACTTTGACATAAAAAATAAGAAATAAATTAATCTAAAATTGAAAAAAAAAAAAAATCACATTTTTTTTCAAAATGGTCGCATATTATTTTCTTGTTAAAAAAAATGAACAAAAAATATTTATATTCTGTCTCGAGCTAAATAATTCAAATATCGTTGAGACTTTTTTTTTTTTTTTTTTTTTTTTTTTTTCAGAGGAACAGTTCAACGGAAAAATTCGTTGGAATTCGAAACCGCGAGGTAGCGATTACATCAGAGTTGCCACTTTCCGAACGTAAGCTACGGTTTCTCTCTACGAGCTGAGAAAATAAATCATCTCTGCGGCTATAAACAATTCAATTAGTCGCCAGGACTTTGACCTCGTTATTTTAGCAAAAAAAAAAACCGTCTTAAATACGTCTCGGTCTATTCCGGATTTTACCCGGCTGTTGTGACTCTCGTCGGTCTCCTCGCATAAACGATTCGATTCCTGAACTTGTCTCGACTCGTGGACAAATAATTTAATGCGAAAATTCACCGCGCCTCGAAGCGGCGCGAGAGAGCAAAAATGGCGCCGCTCTGCGGCCCGTTGTTGATTTTTCGCATCGGTTCCCATCGATGCACGGACAAAACAAATCCTCCGCATTGCCATAATGAGTTTAATTTTCAGCTTGGCACTCGCATTGATAATTTTATTAACGCCGAGACTCGTTTCGTTTCGCGCGCTCGAATAAATCATTTAATTGAGTCCGCGGACGCCCTTTTGATTCTGAGCGCGCAGATTTCCACGCTCGTCAGTTTCGTGCGACATTGTCTCGAGACGGTTCATTCACGACACCGAGAGAGCGAGAATTTTCCGCCGTGCAATTAAAGCCTCGACGTTTCATCGCTGCGAGCGAATCCCAAGAAATTTCTCGCCAGTGTCGCTGTGGAAATACAAAGATGAGTCCCGAAGAGACGAAGAGTCGGGTAGAGCGAGAGAGAATTGAGACGCGACATTCCTCGTACGTTTCTGAAAATAACTCCCGTCTGAAACTCCTCTTAGCCGAGCTGAGTGGACAAAAGTCGGGAAGATCGAGAAGATGAAGAGTGAACATCTTCGGTGTAAAGTTATGTTTATATATATATATATGTGTGTGTGTGTGTGTGTGTCTGTATATATATATATAGAATAAAAAATCCTAACCTAAGTTGCGAACACGGATGTTTACTCGTTGGCTAGTCCGGTCCGGTTGAAAAATGACTTATTGAAACTCCAATAAATTCACAATACTCAGAGAATATTCTGAGTCGTGAGTTATTTTTACGGATTGATTAAGAAAAACAATCACCGAGGTCAAAATATCAACGTTAACGCGTCGTTCGAGCGGTTCGAGTCTGGTTTGATTTTCGTCTAGATTTTCTGCCGCTTGAAAACCGGCTAATGGAGGTTTCTACGAATTCATAATGCGCAGAGAGTGAGAAAAAAAATACTAGTCGAAGTTAGAAACTTCGATGTTTACGTCGGTCGAATTTACTTCGCTAGTCTCGAGCATTTTCGGACCATTAGAAAACGTCTGATGGAATTTTCTGTGAACTCATAATGATAAACTGTCGAGACGTTATTTTTTTTTTACGCCTCCCTTAGCCGTGTGTCAGCATCGGTCAGGTTGTGTACGAGTTTGTTGGTTATGATCGCGTTATTGCCCGAGCGAGGGTCCGTACGAAGCCGAAACTTACCGAGCCGTCCACTTCGGCTCACTTCGGAAAGCCGATGATAGATTCGGCGGAGCGTCGCTGGAGGCGCCTCACCGAATTCGCAATTAATTCCTGCTCGCCCTCGCCTCGTTACCTAGAATATTACACGCAGGGTCATCGAAGCGTTCGTGGCCGCTGGCGAGTCTGTACTTGCTACGTGGATGTTCTGTTAATTCGATTATGGACCTGCGGACCCGATCAGCATAATCGTCCCGAGAGCCTCGGTTTTTTTCGAGCCTTCGTGAAGCGCACGCATTATCACGATACATTGAACAATTTAAAGCGTTTCCCACTCGTCTGATGAGGACCACATTTTTTAAGTCGTTTATATTTTTATACTAATAATTTAGCGTGTGTGAAGAACGAGGAGCGAGTTTAAAATACATTCGGCCCGAAGTACACTTTGGGTATTTACAGAACACTTGTACTTTAAATATGTATTTTCTCGAAAATCAGTACAAACCCGTTGATAATTATTCAAACTTATTTTAATTAATTTTTTTTAGGTTAAGAAAACATGGCGTAATTAAAATAATTATTTATTATAATTTATCGATAATTGATGATTGACAAAAGTTTGAATAAACGACTTTAAAAGCGCAGCACTCATTTGACTAGTGCGAAGCGCTCGAACCTCCTTCGTATCGTAGAGAGGATTGCTGTTCGATCAATAATTTCAAAAGCCAAAGCTAAAAAAGTTCGGAACGATCAGAAACAAAAAACCTCTGTGTATCTCCCACACTCTGTGCAGGGAAGAAGGATGAGTCTCGGTTTCTCGAAAATCGATAATGAGTCAACTCGTGCGTTTAGATTTATTTTAACCTCTCGTATCATCAGCTGTATTTTCCGAAACGATCCGACTCGACGAGTGGACGTTCGAAATTAGATTTTGCGAAACGACGATAATAGAAACGTTAAATTATGTCCGCGTGCGCCACGGTGTCCCGCTATTCGTCATATTCCTCATTTCCGATCGATTCACATCTACGTAACATTCGTTGGGGTGCATCAGCATTAACGTCAAACATACCCATTGTAATACCGTGATTTACGCTGCTAACGCATGATCGCTCTGTCGGTTTCAGCGTCGCCGACCCACGGCCCGACTGTGCTGACACCTGGACGATTTTGCCATCACCATTCGGTCTTCTTCCACGCCGCAATTCGTGCTCGACCCGACATCTGTCCGCGCGACGGACTCGTTCGACGAAACAGATTCTGTATTCGAAACGCAACTTAAGGCCATCGCAGTCTGTCGCGCAAATGTCTATCCTACGATTATCAACTGTCCTACGTATTGAATAATAACGAACGAAAACATACCTTGATACTCTGATACGGCGGGATGACAGCAATGTGACGAACATATTCAAAGGAAAGATGGCCACGCGGCGTTCAAAAGTCTCCAACGCTTGCTCGGGTATTTTTTTTTTAATTAAATAATTTAGTGTTTATTTACTGCCGTCAATAACAGGCGTTGTACATAGACATGTAAAATTGTATTAGAGGAATCGTGAAGATCACTGTCAATAAATTCCTATGAAATTTAATGTTATTTTTTACTTATATTATAATATGTGATTCAGTTTTACACTTCTTTTTAAATGCTCACGTGACAAAACACTGTTAATAAAATTATATATTGAACGCAGCGAACTGGAAGTGTTCATACGAAAACTGGTAGTCGAATGCACAGTTGTGAAAAAAAATTAATGAACTTTTGTCTTGAATTACACTTTCAGAAAAAATTTAAATCATCGATGAAATTTAAATTATTTGAAAAGTTGTTAACACACCATAAATTAAAATTTGATCGCATCTGCTCATGAAATTATTTATACCAGTTCAATCATAAAATCATTAACTACCAGCAGACAAAATTCCATGTGAATTTTTGTTTACAGCCAACGTCTCGGGTTCGAGGAAATGCGCGCAATATCATGATAATTTGCGTGGCCTCTCAGTTCGCTGACAGGACCGACACTATCCGCAGATAGAGAACCTCTACGTCGCAGACCGGCGTGCTCGGCGCAGTCGCAAGGGAGGGAGAAACGAGGGAAGAGAGACGAAGCCGTGTGCGCGCTCGCCATCAGGAAAATCCGTGAGCGCAGCCACTGTCCGATGGACGCGCTCGCGTATCGTTGTCGATCATCGCCGCTGGCGTCGCGTGGGTCGTTGGCGTCGCTCGACGAATTGACCTTGGCCACATCTAGAATCACGGTGGGCGCTCAAACGCTTCGGAAAAGGCATCGAAGGTAGCCCGCGTTCGCATGCCCCGTTCGTCGCCCATTGTTATCCTTGTCGCGTGTAATGGCTACCGCTGAGTTTGTTGACGCCGATCGGTGCACCCGCGTTCGCGTCGCGTTATATTGAGGCCCGTTAACAAGCCCCGTGCGTCAGTCCCGACAGCGCTCGGCCGCTCGATAAACCGTGATAAAGGCAAACGAAAAGATTCAACTATACGGCCTTGCGATAGCCGATTTTATGCCACCGAGACGCCGCTGTGCCGAACCCGAGCCGCCGCTTGGGCGACATGACCCGCGCGGGCCAACGCTCTTTGACAACCGTGTAATACTGACGTGATCGTCGCGCTCTCGGATTCGCACTGTACGGAGCGGAGAGAGCGCCCGCTTCCAGGCAGATAAAAACCCGGCTTACGTGTTACAATCGACCGGACCTACCAACAACCGTGTGTGCAAATCTCGACACCGTTCATCGGTGATTTTCGCATCGATTATTTTTTTTCGTTTTTTTCTTTATTTATTTATTTCCTTTCCGTTTCATTTTGTTTTCCTCATTATTTCGTTTTTCGCGCGAGGTGGCCCCCTCGGACGGCCGTGGCGCTCGCGGATGCTGGCTCGGGGTTTTTCGCTCGACGGAGACGGAGACGACGTGGTGTCGCAGGTATCCACAGAGAGAGTCCCGATTACTGCCGTTCGGCAGAAGGAATATTGTAACGGATTTTAAGGGCTCTCCCCCACCCCCACCCCCCGTTCGCTATACTCGCCTTCCCGTATCTCACGTCGCGGCGCCGTCATGGCAACTGAGAGATCTACGAGGAGCGAGAAGCCGGACTCTGGGACCGCGGCTGCCGTTTAGAGCAGTTATCACATGTGAGTATTGCGCGGCTGGTCTATCCAGTGGTCTCTTTGCGTTCAAAAAAAAAAAAAAATTCTGTTGTGTCGCGTGTGTTACGGCTCACACCGGGGGGCGGCACGGGCGGAGCGGGTCATAACGCGCGCGCGAGGGGAGGGAGAATTTCTCTCTTCTCTCTCTCTCTCTCTCTCTCTCTTTCTCCCCTCCTCCTCCCCACCTCTGTCTCTCTGTCTCTCTATATCGTGGTTTTCTCTCGGCGTGGCTTTGATCAGGGGGGTCGGGAATCCAACCCACAGCTCGTGTTATGCGTTTGTCGATCTTGCTGACCGTATTCGATCAGGTGAAGACGAATAAAGCTCAAAAAGCCAAAACGTTAGTTCGACAGAAATAATGATACGTTTGATTCTATTTTAGTATGGCAATATGTTGCGATCTTGGAACCAACGTTCACGTGGCTCGGAGCCTTAGTTTTTTTTCTTTCCCCTATTTTTTCGTTCTTTTTTTTTTTTTTTTTTTAGACTCGTGTTGATTCAGCCTTGTTCCTCGTTATTTTTCGCTGAGTTCCCGCGAACTTTTCGTCAATTTTTTTTTCTTGTTTCTCGAAGGCCGGTGGTTCGGGAATAAAATTAAGTGCAATTTGTCTTTTGGTTTTTTATTTTGTGTAATTTTTTTTCGCTCGGTCGGAGTCTGTGCCGAACGACGATTCATGGAACGCGCTATCGTTGAGGCGATTCGTACTCTTTTGTCAGGTTATGCGAGATCGTTGCAAACGTAACAATGTAGCTTCACTTGAACCTCATTGTCTTTTTTTTTTAACACACAGAAAACACACCACTTTGATGTTCTCTTGCAATTGTGATTTTTTGTTTCCTTTTTTTTATAGTTTCTTTTTTTTTTGCATACCTTAAACATCGCGAACGTCACACAAGCGCTCGTACTGGTTTTTTTTTCTCATCATCAATTTATGTTTTTCACAGTTTTTTTTTCATCTACGAATTTTTGGCACAATTCATTTTTTATCAATTGTCAACCTCGATGGTTTTATTGAAAATGGAAAGAGTCGACCAAAGACAGCTTTTTTTTATTCCAAACGCTTTGACATCGATGTGTTCGCTAAAAGAAAAGTTTGAAATATTCAAAGTTGAAATGGTGTTAAATTTCTGTAACGCATGCCCCTCGTTGATTGTACAGGGTCAGAGGCAGCACATCAATGGCCCTAGAATCAAATGGTAACAACGTGGTGTGGTTGAACACAACCCGTCCTGATCAAATACAGCAGGTATGCGCTGCGTACGAGAAACGAAGAGTAGAAAAAAAAGGGCTCCTGTTTTATGGATCTATCAGAACCGTTTACCTAAACTGAGAACGCCGTGCCGCATTGAAACTTTTATTTATTTTTACTTTTTTTTTTTTTTTCATTTACAATTTATTTTTCCTCAATGAATTCTCAGGACTGGCAAAAAAAACGAAGAAAAAAAATTGAAAAAAATGTATACTTAGGTAAATAACGAGAACTTTTCATGACTAAACAGTGATTAAAATTACACAGCACGTAGTGAAGGACGACCCGCAAGCTATCGAAGGGACCGAGGATCAGCGCCATCTCCAGCAACAGCATCAGCACAGATATCAGAGGAACGCCATCAAGATACCGAACCAGCAGAGTCAGCAGGTCGAGCAGCCGGTCAAGTGTTCTATGTTCACGCAGACCGAGCCTACCAATAGTTTCGTTCAGACAGAACAGAGCAATTCCAGTTATACGGATCAGCGACAGGTAAACTCGGTGACGAATTATGGATATTTTTTTACTATTTAACTAAGATTTTATAAAGAAATTTCATTTTATTTGACGAAAATTTCATTCAGTATTTTTTTGATTCACTTCAAATGTGATTTAGTATTTTTTTCTATTGAGTAAAATTCAATAGAACTTTTTGTTGGTTTACAAAAAAAAAAGTAACGTTTTCTTGTGTCGTGTTGGCAGACTCAACAGCAAGCTACAATGTTCGACCCTCAGCAAATACAGCAGCAGCAGGCTGCGCAGGGTCAACAGTCTCAGCAGCAACAGTCCCAGCAGATGTATGTTACTGCTGAGAAAAAAGAGGACAAGTCGCAGCAGCAGACCGCGGCGGCGGAGTTTCCATACTTCTACAACGTCAACATGCTACAGAAGGTTCAAACAAACGCGGTGAGCACAATTGGTGCGATCACTACCGACGACAAGGGTTGCTACCGTTTCGATGTGCAACCTGTCGGTTATAACGCATTACTGAACCAGATGAGCATAGCGGCTGCCAGCAGTGCGACCTTCAAGTGCGACCTTTGCGGCCTGGTATTTGGCCACATGAGCTTGCTGAATCATCATAAAAAGCTTCACAATACGTCGCCGAGCAATCTTCAGCAACCTCAGCAAGTTGTTGTACAAACACCGACGACTGTCACTGTCGCAACAACACCGGAGAGACCGTACACGTGCGACATATGCGGGGCATGCTTTGCGTTACCGGGCGAATTGAAAAGTCACAAGACAAACATGCATCAAAAACCGAAAGTTCAACTCTGCGAGGATTGCGGCAGCGAAGATCCATGCGAGCATCATCCGACAAAAGTTAAAAAGAGTAAGTTCGGATTGGTCGGTGATGAATGCTAGAGATGGTGGTGATTTTACTTGTTTGAGTTTCTATGAAAAAAACAATTCAATACTTCCGAGTTTCCAGCGTTGAACGCTGCGGTTATTCGCGTCATAGAAAAACCTGCGACGCGGATATGGAATAAAACTTGAGGTCGTTTGCATAAAAACCTTGTTAACTGAATAGACGAAGTCTCGATTAGATTGAAATAAACTTCAGAAAAAAGAACGTAATAATTGGAGAGGTTTTAGCGCTTCATACTAGTCAAACGAATGATATATTTTTTAATTTCGTTATACGCACCTTTCCACATTTAGAATACTCTCGTCAAGGGGCTTGAGATTATACAAAATTATGTTTTATGTGTTGTGTTTGTCACAGACGACGCTAGCATTTGTTATTTAGTGAATTGACCACCGTCCTATGTTACTCACATTTAGTTTAATACGACTCCTTAATTCGGTTTTCTGTCGAAAAATTGATTAATTCAGTTTCTTTTCTTTCTGAACCTACTTTCACAGCAATCAAGCCTGGCCATCATCCGGTAAAACGAAGGGGTGTCACCAGCGTTACCAAGTGCCACAAGTGTAACGGAACTGGAATCATCTTTATTGGTAAGTCAATGAATATTTCGTCCTCATGAAAGATGGGTCGAGAAATAAAATGTTACCGATTGCTAGCTGTTCTTGGAAAAGATGCTTTTTTTGCTTTTCGATGGATGGTTAAGTGGCTCTTTAATCCTTTTGAAATTAAATTTTCGAATTAAATCGATAAAAGACCAAAGGTTTGTTATTGTATTCTTCGTTACGATTTTGATCGACGAGTCGTTAGTTTTATGGGGTAACATTTTGTTTTCTTACACCGACTGCATCCACCTTTCCATCATATTATCATTTCATTGCTGTCATGATCGTACATCGGGTGATGTATGGTAGGTAAAGACGACGAAAAACTAGATTCTGGAATCAGTTCCCTTGCGAAGTGTGGCGGCTGCAAGGCAACAGGCCGCATCATCATAGGAAGTAAGTCGGACTAAACCACAGCCAAAAAAACATGTGGGATACTAAAGTCCTTATTCGTATGATTTATTTTTCTTTTTTTTACAATAATTTTCGAAAAGAATCCCACTCGTTTTAGATGGTGACAGTTCTAAGTCCTATATTTTCCATCCTTTCATGGCCTGTTTTTTTTCTTCATATTTGATCTTTATTTCTCGTCTATCGTTGTATGAATGGAACACTGTATGAGTCAAAGAGGGGTGTTTTATATTTGTTTGCGCTTTTCAATCAATTGTCAACGACAGGTCAGTCAAGTTTGATAAAGTTTGAAAAAAAAATAATACGAAAACCAAAAAAAAACATTAGCATACTTTCATGTTGGTGATATTTTCTCCTTGCATGCAAAAACTTGTAGTTGATAGATTTTTTTCGTAACGAATCGTCGTTTTCACCACGCTTAGTGGTTTGCACTTTTAAAAATGACAAAAGAAGTGTTGTTACCAGCTTTTTGGTCCCGTTGTTTCCTATGTTTTTTTTGGGTAGAACTGTCGGCATCTAAATTTAAGGACGATTGCACGGAATGAAATCTCCCCTAAGGGACAGTTTTATAAATTCGAACAGGTCATCCTCATTAAATCGCGCTAGATAACAGAAAAAAAAAAGAAAAAAATGCAATTATCGATGTCACGGTTCTCGAGTACTGCTTTGTTACGTGACACGGGCCATGAGAGGACAACCTGATGCATATCAGACGACGATTCGCTTGACGTTTTTCGTTTTTTTTTTCACACAAAGCAAAAAAAAAACGCGTCACTTAGAACGCTTGTCGTTTACATCACTCGATGCTTTTTTTTTAATAGTCGTTCGATACGTTTATGAATTTTTTTTAAAATTTTTGTGCTTTCTCATTCCATTGCTGAAAATTACACATTTACAAAACATTTTTGTCGGGGGATAACACTGGAGTCGCTGAATTTTCGGCATCAGAATCGTTGATGAAAATAATAGCACAGGGGGAGGATATAAGACTTTAGTCAATTGGTCGCAGAACATTTCTCTTGTACGTCGCTGTGTCACGAAAAAAGGTGTATTCGATCCGTACCCATCATTTGCAAACGTCTCATGAAGTCAACATTGAGCACATCTGTTTGTAGAACTGGCCCTTTGAGGAAAACTAACAGCTCCCGTGGTATTTTTAATTTCAGGCGGGAAGCAAAATCAGAACCAGCCGGAGAAGCCGTTTCATTGTAACGTTTGCGATGGCACTTTTTCCCGATACTCGTCGCTCTGGTCCCACAAGAGACTTCACTCTGGGGATAAACCATTCAAGTGCGAAGTCTGTGGTTTGGCCTTTGCGAAGGGTAAGAATAAAGCATTCAAAAGAAAAGAAAATCTTTGCGCCTCGATATTATTCGATCCCACGTAAAAATTGATTGTACATATTACCAATTCTTTTTCTGTTTCTTTTTACAAAAAAAAATATAGCGGCCTATCTGAAAAACCACGGACGTGTTCACACCGGTGAGAAACCGTTCAAGTGCAGCGTATGCGGCATGCAATTCTCTCAGAGTCCTCATCTCAAGAATCACGAGAGAATTCACTCAGGCGAACGTCCGTATCAGTGCGAAGTTTGTGAAAAAACATTTGCGAGACACTCGACACTGTGGAATCATCGAAGAATTCACACGGGCGAAAAACCGTATCGGTGTAACACTTGCGGCTCCGCCTTCAATCAGGCGACGCATTTGAAAAATCACGCTAAAGTTCATACCGGCGAAAAGCCACACAGGTAAAGTATCGTGCACATTAAATTGCCGCCAATGTTATTCTTTTGGGTCTATGAAAAAGTTTATGCAAAATTTATTTGGGTTTTTCTTGGAATCGATCATCTTCCGCCACTTTCGCCGGATTCTGAAAATTAAAAAATTAAAAACCTGTCTCATTATTCTGTTTGCGATTATCGTTAGATTAAATCGATTCGATCTGCTGTTTCAGATGCGACATATGCGAAATAGGTTTCTCGGACCGTTTCGCCCTTAAGCGTCACCGAGCTATTCACGAAAAGTATGGACAGACAGCGCGCAATCAGAATGCCAATAGTGCGACAAACGCGCAGCAAGCCAACACCAGCAATCAGCAGCAGCAACAGCAGCAGCACGACCAGCAACAGCAGCAGCAACAGCAACAACAGCAGCAGCAGCAGCAGCAGCAACAACAGCAGCAGCAACAACAGACTCAACAGCCTCAGCAGGGTCAACAAGTCGTTGTGGTTAACGCTACGACGCCGGTGACCGTTAGTCAGGGTCAGGGGCAAGCAGTAATGCTGGACGAGGTCTACAAATGCCAAGTGGCCTTCCCGGAGCCTAAATGATTCACTTGAAGGACAACTCCAAGCTGTGCTGAGCCGATTAAGGTCATTGCTCCACTTTATTTTTCTTAAAAAAAATCCTTTCGTTCGTGAGCAACGGAACGGAACCCGGTTTCATTGGCGAACACTGTACGCACGCGGTAAGCGAACGGACGACAACGTGACACTGTTGTTGCAACGGCAAACCTTCGATTCCTCGATCGAAAGAGCGAAACGGGTTTCCTTCTCTCGACACTTGCTGGCTCGATAAACGTAACGGTAACGACGAATTAGCGCGTTGTTTAACGGTTGCTCGTGTATCGTGCGCTGTGACTTCGCAACGACCTCGCCATCTACGAGTGCGGCTAAAATAGATCCACGTGAACTGGTACTACGCGGAAGGGATTAGTTCGCGATGCAGTGGCCAACTTACATCACGTCGCACTGGGGATAAAAAAAGAGAAAATAACGAAGGAACTTGATAATTTCGTACCGCTGACAATGATACGAAACAAAAGTTTAGAGAAAAAAAAAATTAAATCAAATAAATCAGAAAAAGAAAAAAACAACATCGCGATTCCAGCGGGGCTCCCTTCCGTCCGTTTAAATCCGTGATCGAAGACTAGTGTTATGACGTCGACGAACGATTATAAAAATCGAGAAGGAGGAAGGGGGGAACAATGCGTTTGGGGCGTGTATTGGGCCACCCTTTATTGAAGCTGCAATAACGATAATAAGTATCGATTCGGCAGACTAATCTGTTTTATAATTTTAAGACGGAATACTATATTATGAATATCAGTTACTGTAGTTGATAGTTTGTAATAGGGAATAGCTGGCTAGAATATCTATACATATATAACTTCGATTTTTATAATCCCCCCTTGTTAGACGCGACGGTGCACACTGTCGCTTTATCCACTATTTCCAAGGACCTTCGAATCTTTTTTTATGACATTCTTTTATTTTCTTTCACACTCTCTTATGTCGAACGAAAATTCATATGATTATTGTCGTTTCGTTAATCGCGAATCGTCGAATCGGACGAGTCCCTTTATTTGTCCGTCGATGCTTTTTTTCTTCTCTTCAAAATTCCGTTTCTATCCGGTAGTATCTACAGGGCCTCTGGTGACTCTACTTTGACTCGCGATAAGTCCCGTAGACGACAGCCAACGCGCATAACTGAACGCCATCGCTTGAAACGCGAAAAATATTCAGTTGTCATTTTTATTTTTTCCACTTACCTTCCATAAAAACGGTGCAGCTGCGGTTTTTCTTTTCCTTTTTTAAATTATAATTTGCTCCCTCACCGGTGCGAGGACGGGGGCGATTCGTTCATGATCCGTCGAGGGAAAAAAATGGGAAACAAACGTACACACACAAAAACGGTTTTAACGCTTTTCTACTGACTTTTTATCGATTTGAGACTATACAGGGTTCGCGTGAGGTTTTTTGTTTTTTTTTTGTAGTCCAGTTTATACCGAGATCGTACAGTCGCGATAACTATGAAGGAGTCAAAGTACGTGAAATCTGGACGAGACTGTACGACGTCGAGCCGGTAGACTCGTCTCAACGATAGTTGAATTATTGAACGAACTCGCGCGATTCTTGAAAACTTTAACGAAATGAAGCGCCGAATCGTGGACCTCGCCGGATTCTCATCGCACTTTTGGAAAATTGAGCCTAGCGACGAGCAGACGATTTGAGGGCACAACATAAATCACTACTGATAGTATTTTTTTCTTGAAGGGAAGACGATGGGAGATTTCAGATGAATGGTTTTGGGGGTATTCTTGTTATACTTACCAATATCAATTGTAAAATAAATATAAAACATTTTACGTTTACATTTATCCTTATACGGTCATAATACCTGCTACAGTATTTCGAATTAGATTAGATACTTCTGTCAGTGTTCTATAGAATTTATTATGTCGTCCTTTTTTTGTTTTTGTTTTTTTTTTTGTTTCGTATTCGAACAAGAGTTACTACTATTTTACTTGAGTCAGCACACAATGCATCAAAATGGAGTTCCAGAGGCTGAAAGTGGCGCAGTCTTGTTTAACCATTCTTAATTATCTCTGTTACTTCTTTTCGTCTCAATCTTCGTTTCACACGAACAGTCGACTTGTAGACTTTTCTTCAAGCCGAAACATCGGCATAACGAATCATGACGGCAATTGAATTATTTTTCACACATTGTCGAATAATTTGTCGTTAGTCTGAGCAGATTAAAAAAAAATCAGTTTTGTCACTTTGATTTCTGTGAAACCAATGAGTTCGAGCTCACTCTTTGACGCTTTCCGGTAGGTCAGGGGACTGGAAAGTTGATTGAATACGATTTTTTTTTTCTTTCTATCGCTTTGAAGGCAATCGAGCGATCGCCGTAAATCTGTAAATACGAATAACTGCAAAGCGTGTCTCTGCGTCGAGCGGGAGGGTTCCATCTACGCATACTCGATAGGATTTTCGTTTTTGTTTTCTTGCTCGTCCGCTTGCACGATCATACACGGAGAAACGAAAAAGAAAAATTATAAAAATTATTTTCGAACTGTTATTGTTTTCAAAGTGGCTCAATAGCACGTAAGTCGAGTCGTGGATTTCTCGTACCGTATTATTTTCGTAAAGTCTCCCTCCATCTGAAATCCGTGTTTACGATGATGTTCTAAATGATTGATTAGCACTCTGAGTATGCTGATTGCCTTAGAGCCCTCCATTTCGAGTAGGAGTTAAGCTTTCCACATAGTGTATGTACGTTAAGGAAATTTCAATAAAGGGACAGCATTCGGCAAGGGGGGAGCGCGAGGACGATGGAGACAACTGAAACATTTATTAACAGTACGAGAAATAAAACTAAAAAAAAAAAATTAAAATTAACAGAAATAAAGTAAAGAAAAAACACAATACGAACTACTAGGTGATTAATTAAATGTAAGAGAAACCGATGATCGATTGATTACTGTGGGAGGAAGGTGTGCCGCTTGCGCGCGGAAACTTTGCGAATTTAACTCGTTAACTCTTCGGCGAGGCGCGAGAGAAATAGGATTTGTTAGCCTTTTAAAACCACGGAAGACATTTTTTAAAGACATCATTGAACATTCACACTGACCCCTTTTTCTATCATTGTACATATCATGGACACCGGTGTTGATCATAACCGAACGATGTTGCGAAAATAGCGAAAGCAAAAAAATAAATAAATAAACGCCTCCCGCAGTAAGATCTTTCGTTAACTGATTAATAATTACATTGAACGAAAAAAAAGAGAAAACACAGAGCTTCCACTTGAATCAAAACGTTTGGAAGCGTCTTCCTGATCAGTATGAATGCCCTGACCTACCGAAGCTTCGAAATGAAATAATTATTTGATAGAGTTCTCATTGCGATTGCTTTGATAAAATTCTGCTTTTATTTTATTTCTTCACCAACATCTGAAGGGACAAAGCCTGACGAAGAACTTCGAACGTCGGAGGTTGAGCGAATATTATCATTGGGTGAAATGGCACAACGATGAGAGAGATAAAGCCCGTTCGAAAAATGAAAATCGAAACGATGTTTAATGATAATGGAACAAAATTGCATACGGAGGAATAGAAATGATACGCGTGTAAATCTAAAAACAATTAGATATCTCCTCGTAACACTGCGCCCAATTTCGAAAAGCTGGAAGACTCTTCGATTCGAACACAAAAAAAAATTAATAATAATTAATTTTTAAACAAAATGCCCAGTTACGTTCGTGATCCCCCTAGACTATTGTACAGCGTACAAACGAGAAGATGTATCTATAAACGCATTAGTCCTAAGTTAGATTTATTTGCGGAAAAAAAGAAGTGGTGTTTAAATATTTTTATTATAAGAATAGAGCATCTACAACATATTCAGTGGTTCTCACGAGAACGGACCTATTTTTTTCAACACTGAAGCTGAATTTTATCGATAGAGGAAAAAAAAATAATGATAATGAGAAAAAGTCCTCGACAGGTTTGTCTATTGGAACCTTGGTAATTTGTAAATTTTTCTGTTCGAAAGATGGATGGTTTGAGCCCGAGTACTAAATAGGAAGTGGAATTATCGTTCGAATAAGACAACAAACGAAACAAACAAAATAATAAGGTTTTATCAAATCCCTCACACGGTACACCCTGAGCGTGTAAACATAATGTCGTATAGAATTTTGTATGAGAAAAAAAAAACAAACAAAACGAAAAAAAAATCAGGAGAAAATATGTTACACTAAGTTTACCTATTGTCAATATATCTAGGAGTATAAATCGAATGTACGTGTATTATACTAATTATCGCTTAGATAAGGTACAACATTGATTTAAATCCAACTAGCACACGATTATATCAGAATCTAGGTTATAATAAAGATGTCCTTTGGGCATTTCATTTTTAAACGATGGTCCATTGCCTGTTCTATACCGAGACCCTATAAATTCTTTTATATCCACTTAAAACGTGTTTGTAAATAATACTATAATTGAAAATTTTATAACATTCCAATAAGTTTTAACTTGCCAGTTCATCTTTATATTCTAAAGGATTGAAAATTAATTTCGACAGCTATTGACACTCGAAAAAACTTACAAAACTTTGTTTCTCATATTTTTTTATTTCTTAAAAAATCTTTGTTCCCTGCTGCTCTTCTCTGTTGAGAAAAATGATGTTCAGTGCCGCCTGCATTCCCACGGCGACGCAGTACCGTCCGGGACCGCTGGATGGCTCTGCCATCGCAAAAATTCCGTTTGACCAATTCGATGCATGTCCCTCTGCATCGCGGCTCCAAACACCATTCGGTGTCTGTTTCCGATGCTCCGGAAAGTGTCGTTCCGTTGTTCAGTAATTACGAAATTGTCAAAAAAAAAAAATACGATGCGATGATTGACAAGGATTTATCGTCGATCGTGAGCTGAGAGCTTCGCCACAGAACGCCCGGAGCTGGTAAGTAAATGCGTTCAGACGTCGGTGGGGAGTGGGAAACAACCATCAAACGTTTCGAAGTGTATATTTTTATCTCGATATAATAGATTCGTGCTTCGGCTTTCCCGTCAACCATTCGCTAATCGTTAAACATTTACGTTCGCTTCGTATTATTAACAGTTTGTAACATTACGAGCGACAAAAAAAAATACAACTCGAATAGTCGTTAGTCTCGTCGATAACGCAATCGTAGTCGGTTTTACACATCTGTTTCTGATGTTTTCTCATCGGAGCGGTCGATGTGTGTATGTGTGTGTTTCATTTTTTTTATCACGTTCGAAACGTTTATCCACGAAGCTTTCGATCGAGATCAATTGCAAAAAAATTGTTATCTCAAAGGGATATTCTAAAAAGTTTTTTTTTCTGTGCATCTACGTACGACGAGTTTCGGTCGACACAAGAGATTTTGAGGTTAAAGAGGCGCTGCTGGCTCGCGACATGTCTGTGTACATTTTGCATACGGTTATTCCCTGATGCGCTCGTTATGTTTTTACCGACAAATAACGAAACGATAGATTTTTGCTGAATCAAAGTTTTTGTCTCCATTGCAGCATTTTTTTTTTGTTCGGTAGAAAAATATTGCGTAAAACTTCTCATACGCGAAGCTATGAGGTGTTAAAAAAATTGTTAGGGTTCAAAAAAATAATCATGGTTTTCATGTCGAAGTACTTAAAATTCTCTCTGAAAAAATTAATATAAAAAATAAATATACCAGAAGCGGAAGTTCTTATGCATGGACTCGTAAATTAAATTTCATGTAAAATTTCAATAAAAAATCAACTTTCAGTGTATTAATAACTTTAGAAATAATTTTCTTCTAACAATCCGATGTTACTGCAAAAGTCGAATAATTTTCGTTAAAATTGTACATTTAATTTAACTCATCAGTTTTGCATAAAAACGTCCAGCATAATTAATTATATTGACAATTTTTTTCGCATTGTCACTTTTAATAATTTACTTTAATTCTCATATCAATGTACTTCGAAACAAATAATTTAATTTATTTTCACTGTAATAGTTCATTGATTTTTCATCACAATTGCACATTAAATTTGATGTATCAATTTCTGCATAAAAACTTGAATTAAATTTAGAATTATTTTGCAGACTATTGTCTAGAATGTCGAGAAATGTGATTTTCAACAATCATCCAAATGCATGTGCGAACGGTTTTGCAACCTTGCAACATTGGCATTGCCTGCAGATCCGCAATGGTCGTAAACGTCGTTATAAACATGTTATGTAAACGTTACAGAAACCAGTTGGACTATAGTCATGTAACTTCGTTATACGCCATTAAAATTATCTGACTATCACAAAAGTAGCGTTGAAATTTTCACGAATATTTTGTGCATCGGTTGAACAATTTTTCAAACAGATATATTTCCACAACACCTACATAATAATAATTTCATGGCTTGTATTTAGCAAATGAAACATTACGTGTTACTTCTATGTTATGTAGCCTATATCACAAAAATAACATTGTTAAATCACATATTAATTCCATGTTATATTGCCGTAAGAAAATTCGTTCACTCAGCAATCACGTTTATTGCTTTTGTGCAATTTTCGTGAGAATTTTTTTTTTTTTTTTTTTTTTAGTCATTTACAAAAAAGGATCTCTCCTTCGCTCGAGTACTACTTTATTGCATTGAGCCATTACATAAAATAAAATCGCTAGATGCGAAAGTTTATCGATCAAAATTATTCGCTTCATTTACACAGCGAGGTTCCACGAATTATTTCGAGAACAAAAAAATTGAAAAAAAAAAAAAAAACATCTGGAAATATTTGCATGATGTAAAATTTCATCATAGGCAAATTTCTATCAGTGCACGAGTTTGGGGAAAAAAAATAAGATTGTTCGCCTGTAGAATTTCACTTTCCAAGTGATCGTTCCTGAGAAAACTCAGTGCGATGCAAAACACGCTCGTTATAATTTGATGAAATTTAATCTGATGCAAATTATTTTCAGGATCATTGGAAAGGGTCAATTTTGTCGAAGATCATTGAGCGAAGGGATAAATGACTTTGTGATTGTTATTGGCCGGGAAAACGTCATTTTTTCCGTGATGTCCGTGAAGCCGACACCAGACGCGTATCGTGATGAAGTAGACGAATTCGGCGACCGAGAGAAAACTAAAGCCCATGAAGAGCCCGAGCAGACCGCCGGTGCTCGCTGCGCCAAAAAATAGACCAAAATTACTCGGACGACAATTTGAAAATCTGCGATTAAGATCGAGAGAAAATCGTATTATTTTTAAAATATATTTTTTTAATAATACTTACACAAAAATTCGATAAAACCGAACAACTCGCTCTTGACGTAGTTGGGAAATTGCGAGTCGACGAAGAAAAGATGAACCACTGCCATGTTTTCCCTGCAGCGGTGATAATAATTCTATATTAATATATATTATGTCGATTAATTTTTGCAAGGCTAACGGATCGATTTCCGATCGTTAAAAAATTTTTTTAACGAGTGCAGTCGCGATAAAATAATGTAGTTGACTCGGTGCGAAAATCGCAATTTTACTCTCGCGTAAATCTGCGATTTTTTAACTGGCAGGGACGCGGAAAGGAGTAAACTGAGACTCATGAGAATTTCGTCCTCGCCTTCGGCTCGTTCGACATTGGAATACAAATAAGTTTCTCATCAGGAGATTGGCAAGTCGATTGCAGATCAGAAAGTTATCAATTCGCACAAATTCAATAAATAAAATTGTGATCAGTCATCATAAAATGTGAGCAAGAGACACGGTTTGAGAAATAGGATTTAAGGAAAATAAAAGCGTTGGAAATATTATTTTAATCGGGAGATCGGAAAGCTTATCGGTGATTAAAAATGGATCCGAAAACTTTGCACATGGATAATGAATAAGTCTCTTATTACGCAAAATATTTTTGACTCTTTTGCAAGTAGAGTGCTTCGACCTGGAAGGTCGATGACAATCTGCTCGAAGTCATTACGCTATCGTATCTCATTTCGAAGCAACCGGGCCAACAGTTGCAGCTTGGCCTGAAACACAGCAAAAAAAAAAAAATTTAATTTTTTTTTGCTCCAGCATTAAAAAAAAATTGCTGTAACACAAAAAAAAAAAAAATTGTTATTCCCACTTTAATTATACAGTTTTATCAGGAATAACTTGCTGGTCGAACGAATTAAATTTCTTCATGTAGCGTAACAATTAAAAAACTCACGTTTCCGTGATGTTTAATTGATTCGACGTTATTTCTTCGTCGTAGAGTTTGTATTCCATGGCTCGTCTCGCCGTTGTTGCACATAAATCGTCCTTCTTGCCGCAAATCGGTGTGTTCTTGGATTCTGGAAATTCGTAAAAAGAAAATGAACAATCCGATACGCAATTTTAAAATCTCATTTTTCGGCCAGGAATAAATCATTTAAATTCACGAAATCTTATATTACAGCCGAAAATAGGTCACTTCCGGTTTGAAAATTCCATTTTTATTTCGGAAGTGATATTTTACCGAAAATAAATGAATTCCAGGTTGAAAATTTTATTTTTCGAAAAGCAGATACGCCATAATGAAAATACGTCACGTATGATTTGAAGAATTAATTTTTCGAAGAGAAATCATGTATTCAAAGTAAATCTCGATTTCCGTTTGTTAAAACCCGCAGAGCATTCGACAATCTGCTGGGACGAATTTTTTTGACCGATTTAGTTAATAACATTCGACCTGATTGAGGAAGTCTTGAAAATGCTCTGTCCAAGTCTCAACGAGATTTCAGATATTTTTGGCCACTCACTCGGCATGTAGTACTGAACGCATTTGCAAATTTTCTGGGTGAAATTGGCTTCGCACTCGAGAAGACAATTTTTCTGCGTGTACGTTCGATAATAACGCAATTGTCGCTCCGCGGTGAAAAAGCATCGTCGTTTTTTCTTCGGCACCCGAAGAATCGACCAGCTTGCCGTTGTTATTTGAGGCTTTATTACTATCCGTGTCTCCCTCCCAGGACTTATCGAGAACGCAAAGTCCGCGATTTTCGGAGTTTCCACCGGATTGTGCAGAAACATCTGAATTAAAAAAAAAAAATATTTATATATTTAATAGATTTTTTTAACAGCTTCGAATTATTTTTTTTTCAGTGCAAAAATGAATTTCACTTTGAAACCCATGCTGGCGGTCGACGAGCAGTAATATTCCTGAAGGTCCGAGTCGAGAATTAGGGTCAATCCGAAATATTTTCCTGCTCCGTAAGGTCGCCACGGAATGGCATCGGGAGGTGTAGATTTTTGGTAACCACTTTCGGGATTCCAATCGATCGTTGTGTAAGGATAAGTTATGTTCAGGTCGGACCATTCGCGCCTAAAAAAATGCCAATTTTTTATTTTTTATTTATGATACTTAACTATGGAAAAAATTCAAAAAATGATGTAAAAATGAATGTTCACTTTGGATTGTTTTTACACGGCGCGGGATGGAACTAATTTTTTATTATAACTCACGGATTGTAGAACAAATATTTCCGATGGACCGAATTGAAGTTGCAGCAAATACCTTCGTCGGTCATTGTCGGATTGAATAAATCTTCGCAGTTCGTTATGTTGCCGTGCCACTGGCACATACTCAACATTGCTCTGCACGGCTGAGACACCTGGGCAAGGAATGCAATTAATTAATTTACCCAAATTTGAATTACAAAATTTTTCGTCTCAGTTAAATTCGACAAATTATTTTTTAATCATCAACGATAAATAATAAATCATTATCGAAAATTCTTTGGTATTAACTATTGACGACTGTTTCGCAACATTGATGACAATAATATCGAATAATATTTTATGAAATCCAGAGAGATTTATCGACAGAACCAACGTTTATCATGAATTGAAGTACGCTGGTCCAGTTAGCCGAATCATAAGTGTGTTCCTCGAATGCTGTGCCATTATCAAAATTGCAAATGTCCTCCAGTAATATCTTGTCGAGTTTGTTGTTTCTGAAAATATTTTTTTATACCATTTAATTTTTATGGAAAGAAGAGTCGCTCGTAATAATTGTGAGAACGAAGTTAAATTACCCTTTGTTTATACGTTCTGCCTCGCTCTTCATGACGTTGTTCATGTTGCAAATCGTGACCGAGGGAAATGGGAATTGCTCGAAAGCTATCGATTCCGGGCTCATCGATATTATTATCGGCGAGTCGGTCCATTTTCCGTACAAATGGTGGATGAAGTATCCGGCAGCGAGAACCGCCGCGACGAAAGCCAAAAACCAGAAGAGCCTGCGTCGAGCAATAAAATATACAACTATATAGTTTCATTAAATAACGTGCACATATTTTTTTCGATAAAATATTGCATTTAAAAAAATATTTTGTAAAATTAATTAATAGAAAAATTATGGATAATCAATGAATTAATTGAAGTAATTAATTTTTTTTCATCCATGGCCGAAAGTACGTACTTTGTGGTTCGATCGCGATGCCCAAAGCTTAACATTTATGCTTAGGTATGGGCGCGCATGCGCCCTGTTCCAGTGACCAGGAAAAAACTAGTTATGCACTGAACTGATGTACGAGGCAGCGAAAAAACAAAATTCAATACAGCCGACGAGTGTAACTCGCTCTGAACGAAAAAACCTCAAAATTGTTTTTGTGAATTTTAAGTTTCGTGTTCACATTGATAGTTATAATTTTAAAAACTGTAATAAAGATGAACACAGTCTCATCATCCAGTGATTCATCGGACGATGAAGAGATTCTTCGAAACTTTGATGCAGAAGCTAAACTTATTATACTGACACATACATTACCCAAAATATCTGCTGACAAATATTTGTCAAAGTATGAAGCCTACAAAAAATGGTTGGTAGATCACAAAAAATTCATTATCTAGTTCGGATGACAGTAACTTAATTGTTTTGTTTTGTCCATTTAGATGTATTTGAGGCCCGCCCTCCCCCGACCAGCCGCTCTCGCTTCGGTCGTGCCGCAAATGTCGGGGCGGGCATCGAAACATACTCGAGTATTGATTTGTAACGATTGGTGATTTGTCAGTTAACGTACTTTCGGCCGAAAATGAAGAAAAAAACGTATACTCTACTCGGGCAGAAAGTTTGAGAGCAGGAATCTCAAACTTTCTGCCCTTGTAGAGTAATATACTATTTAATTTTATGAAGTAGAAAAAAAATTAAATCGATTTGATGTATTTTTTTCAAAATTAAAAGCGGTTCGTTATGAAAAATAAAATAGGTACGGGTAAAATAGATGAAGCACCTCTCGATGGTGGTTAGACTCTCGTCGCCGATGTACTTCAATCCATGAAGGCTGCTGCTGCTGCAGTATTGCTTAGCGCTCTCGCCTAGTTCCAGTTTCTTTACGTATTGTCGAATCGCTCTCTTCCGCATACGCGATCTAAAACCGGGCGCACAATTTTCTAAAAAATGTAATTTTAATTAAATCCGGGTAACGATTTCTCGATCTACCTGGACTTCTTTTCGTCGTCTGCATCGTTTATCGTCACTGACGAGGCTTCGCGTCGCATTATTGGCAGATTACCGGGTCTCGATTGAAAATTCGACTCCCTCGAACGATGCGGTCCCTCAAATTAAAAAAAAAAAATGAAAAATTACAAGAAATTAAATTGAATCTCAAAAAATAATCGAAAAATTGGATAATCAGAAGAATCGAACACTCGAGCGACTCAAAAACAAAGACACAAACAAATTTGAAAATTTGAGAAATTAAAAATAAAATCGAACAAAAAAATAGGAAAAAAAAACTTTTAATAAAAAATGTTGAAATTTTTGTCGTGGCCGCGGTCACGGAAAAAATAAATAAAAAAAATTCTCAGGGAATCGGGAAAACTCCAAGATGATTTCAAAATTTTTCGGGGCAAAAATTCTCCCTCGTGAATTATGAGTGAGTTACCTTTTGGAAGAATCTCGATCGCACCTTGAAACTCGAGTTTCTGGTGGCGAAACCCTCGAGCTTCTGCGGTATTTTGTAATGATTATGCAGACGAATTGTGTTCACGGGGTGTGGTTCGGTGGTTTCGTCGTCCAGAAAACTCCCGACGACTTTGTCCGAGTTCCCGTTGTTTCTGTAGTAAAACGATTCCGTCCGACGATCGTTCTCGTTCGCGCTCCGATTTCGCCTGATGTTCGTTTTCGTCGCCATCCTTGCGATCCCAAAAATCGTCGGCCCTTCCTTCGTTCTGTCCTGCAAATCGTCGCTCGCCCACGGCAAACGAAAGCCCACGATCGCGTGTCTTTCGGAACTCCGGCGCGCAGACAAATCTCCGTTTTCGCTCTTCGAAAAATCGTATTCGATTGACACCAGCGAAGTGTTCATTTGCCGTTCATATTCTTGATTTTTCTACGGTTAAAAACAGTATAAAAAAAATTACATTCAAATAAATCTGGTTTAAAAAAATTAAATTAAAATAAATGTGGTTTAAAAAAATTAAATAAAAATAAATGTGGTTCAGAAAAATTTAATTAAGATTAATCTGGTTTAAAAAAAAATAATTAAAAAATCGATAAATTGAAGAAAAAAAAAATTTATTAACAAATCATGCACATTTGGGGATCTTCGTCGCTCGAAACTCTATCAGAAAGCATTTTTATCGTAATTGTTGAAGTGCAGTAGAGTTTCACTTAAACTTTCGTACAGTATTGTATGGATTCTGGTAGAGATGTTTTTTTGTTATTCGCGTGAGTGTCGGAAATATAAATGTGCCGAAAATCCACAGCTTGAAAAAAAAAAAAGTATCGAAGAATCCATCGCTCGAGAGAAATCGTATTGAAAACCCACGTCTCGAAGCGAATACCATAAAAAAAAGACTACCAAAAAAAAAAAAAAAACGAATATAAATATAAAAAACCACTACTCGAAAAAAAATTGTATAAAAAAATCGACTACTTGAAAAAATTGCTAAACGCGACTCCTACTCGATGAAAAAAAAAAGAAAAAAAAAAACAATTACTCAGCTCCAAAAAAAAAAATCGTCTCAAGCGTTTCGTATTTTATTAACTTCCGCTGTGGCGAGTAATTCGCTTGAGGGGCAGAGTCGAACCGGCGAGGAGGCTCGACGACTCGGGGGCGTTCTTTCTCGACGACCGAGAGGCGAAAGAAAAATTTCACGATCCCGCGAACGTCTCAGCGAGTAATTAAGCCTCAAAGAGCGAAGGTCGTACGGTCGGTTGTGAGAGAAAATATTTTTCCGCCTCCGAGCTCGTCCGTCGGAAAGGCCGGTTTAGCGGCGGTTTTTTTTTTTTTTTTTTTTTTTTTTTTTTAGTGCGTTACCTTGCGCGAGTTTGGGGTCGTTTCGAGGCTCCGGTAAAGCCGCGGTAAAACGGCTCGTCGGTCCGGCTCCGCGGCTTTTCCGTCACTCACTAGGAGACGAACTTTACCTGACGTTCCGAGCCACCCCTAACGATGCCCGACACCTCGTTGCGTGAACGACGCCGAGCCTCGTTCGGCTTTCCCTGCTCCGATACGCGCCATCCTCCGCTGTTTCTCCCGTTCCGTTCTCCGCTCCCGTGCATCGTCGCGAATTTTTCCGCTGGTCGCGCTGAAAATTTGCCAGGCACCCTCGCGCTCCTCGTCGATCGTCATCGACGCGGACACCTGCGTACGAAAAATCGGTAGAGCGACGCGACAAGGTGATTAAACCTGGGTCGGTTGTGTACCGAGGGAGATGCAGAAACGAGCCTGGAATATTCCACAGACCGGAGCGACCCCGATAGCTTCCGGGTTTTTATTTATTCCGATGAGATGGATTTTTTTTTTTTTTTTAGTGTGGTGAGATTTTTTTTTGAGATTTTTTTATAGGGCAGGGAGCGAAGGGTTTCGTTGAGAAAACAATTTTTATTTGCGGGTCGATTTTGCTGGCGGGTGTGAAAAAGGTTTCGATATTGAGACATTTTTGGAAGGACGTTGAATTATTATTTTTTTTTTTTTTTTAGTGTGCTGAGATTTTTTTTGGAGATTTTTTATGGGGCAGGGAGCGAAGGGTTTCGTTGAGAAAACGATTTTTATTTGCGGGTCGATTTTTCTGGCGGGTGTGAAAAAGGTTTCGATATTGAGACATTTTTGGGAGGACGTGGAATTATTTTTTAGAATATTTTGACAATTGAAAAAAAATTTTGTGCCATTTCGATCGAACGCATTTTGCGTGTTGGATAGCGGTGAATCGTCGGTTGTTCCGAGTGGATTTTCTTATGCGAGCGGAGACACGTGATTGGTTAAGAATTTTAAGAATTATCTTAATTTTATCTTTTGTGCCGTTTATGGAAATAAAAACATTTTATTATTTAGAGACGCACGGATTTATTTGTAGGATGTTCAGACAATTTACAAATTTTTCCTATTATTATATTGTCAATCCGTTGTGCATTTGTGAGCGATCACTTCGATTTTTCAATTTAAAAAAAAAATTATTTACACATCACAACTATGATAATAATTATTTTGTTTTTTATTACCGAAGGTGGCCAATCACTGTGCCGTCGTTCACACTTCGACCACTACGCACTCTCGATTGAACGATCGATCGAGCCACGAATGAAAATAATTATTTACACAACATTTTGATTTTTTTTATCGATCCTTTAATTTTTCAAAAAATTCCGATGCTCGAAATTTGTATTTCGCTCGATCTTCTCTCCGTGCTTCGCGAGTCACCGACTCAGAACTTTGAAGAGCCGAAAAGTGACCCAGTTCGTATATTATATAATCGTCCTATCGTCTGCTCGATACAATTTTTTTTTTTAGGAATAATTTTCACAATATTACGCGCACATCATCGTTTTCCGCGCCTTACGTGTTTCACCGAAGAAACCGACTCGTCGAGTCACAATAAAACCCCGATTAGAATCCATCCACCCTTCTCCGTTCTATCAGACTACAAATTACTGCTGTCTGACCTTCCAAGTTAAATAAGAAAAAAAAAGTGAACAAAAAAACTGCTGCCATGGGCAGAATAATTAACGATGGTGATACTAAACCGTCATTTAAAAAAAATTATATTATATTATTATATATTTTTTTATTATATTATAGTATCATATATTTTTTTATTATATTATAGTATTACCTGAAATGCTTTGACCGGAAATACTTCGGTTGGGTCCGGTATTTTTTTTAAATTTTTCTTAACGATTCATGACTAAAAACACAATACTGTTGAGCGCAATTAAAAAATGTAAAAAAATACCGAATAATGTTTGGTAATCCATTTGAATTTGACCGAACATTTTTTTTTTCTTTTTGCTTGATAAAATTAAAATTAAAAATTGTGGCGATCGATGAATTTATTTTTTTATAATAAGTAACTATAAACTTGTTTTCTTAATTGAATTAACAAAAAATTGAGTGGTTTTTTATGTTAGTTCAGTCATAAAGTTAGTTCGATTGCAAAGACGTTTAAACGCTTTTCCGAGTACTTTGAATTATTATCGGGTCACGAAGTTCCGCGCACGTGCTCGCTTTTCCAAGTGAGCTTCATGAATGTCTCATTGCTCTAAAAAAAATTCGGATCGCCTTCGAAGATACGCTCCGAAGTAAATTTAAACGAACGATAGCGCAATTGAATATTTGCTAATTGGATCCGCGAGTCGACTCTCCGATACGAAACCGATATAGAATATTCGCAGAAAATTTTAAGTGAATTGCATTCGAAGTTTTGCGGGCAAAAATGGAGCGCCCACATTTAATAGCAATAGTCACGCGACGTCCTTTTCGTTCGCCGTTCGAGAGAGCTCGTGTAGATATCGACACACATATCGTTGGCTGGCATCGATTTTTTTTTTTTTTTTTTTTGATACATTTTGGCACGATTCGTGCAGTGGGGATTTTTTTTTCTATTTTTTTTTTTCATATCCGATCTGCAATTTTTTCGAATCCTCCGAATTATTGTTCAAGAATTTCATCCATCGGTCGAAAATACCGATCGCTGTTTAATTTGTAGTCCTTTCGATGATTCGACACTCGCAGGAATTGTTTGATTGATTTTTGTTCACATAAGAATTTTTTTATTCAATCGGATCGAGTTGGAGAATTTCGACTCTGTGGAATGCGTGTTGGAAGAAATTAGTCAAAACTTTATTGGCGAGCGGATGTGGCTCACGATTGGAGCATTCTCTTTGCTCCATCTCACGCCGCAATTAAATTTCACATTCCTTATTCGAAATTTTCTCCGAATTATTGTCTTGTGAATTTAAAAAAATCGTAAATATTTTGTCTCAAAATATTGTGTTCTCGACTACGTATCAATTTACAGCTTCGTTATTAATTAGTTGTTTTTTTTTTTTTTTTATTTGTCGGTCGGAAAAACTTTGGTAATTTCGACTCTGCGCTAAACGATTATTGACCGACGCACGTGGCTTGTAATTGGAGCACAGAAATTTGTTTTCCATCATCCAATAGCGCAGTGAAATTTTACAATGTTTATTCATTTTTTTTTTTCTACGTTAACTTTCGACGGACGTTCGTGATCGAGCCTCGTACACAGCGAGGTCATAATTACTCGGCAAACATTGATACTATGTCTTTTTTTTTTCTTATCTGACCTGCGTTGTGTATCCCCACGAGCCGCTTGTTAACTAACATTGCTCAGGCCGTAGCTCGAACCGAGTTGCACACGAATTGTCCTCATCTCGTTCGATTTAGTGAAAGAAAAAACAAACAGTCGACGTAGATTAAAAAACGTAAAGAAAACCTTCGGGGAAACCGAGATAAGGCATGTTGGACTGATAATAGCGAATTCATTAATATCACGGAAGTAACCGCGGAGTCGTGGAAGAAATATTTATGCAATGCGCCAGCGATTAACGTGAATATATATTTAAAAAAATGGAATATTTTTTTTTATCAGAGCACATGTTGTTTTATACGAAGCTTTGTTGAAACTCTATGTCACGAAGAGTTTTTATATCTGCAGCCATTAATCTCAGAGCTTCCGTTTATTTAGCGTAATCGAGTGTCATCGAACGATGTCATAATCGATGATAAATTCGTACATCATATTGCATAAAATGTGATACATTTTATTCTTCCTCGAGCATGCATTTTATTGGGTTTTTTGTTTGGGGAGTTGTGCAACTGATACGGAGTTGTGCAACTGATACTTTTATGAGCATTACTATAGCTTGCTTGTAATTTGCAGGAGGGAAAATGTCGAAGAGAACAAGGAAGAGGAAGCTCGAGGGCGACGACGATGCCCAGATCAAAGAATACAACGATATCATGTCCGATGAATATCGAGACGAAATGGCGACGATGTGGGAGGTTTGTATTTTATTAAACATTTTTAAGAAATGTTTTGAATTTTTTTCGTGAAGAGTTGATTAATTCTGAAATCAAATACAAATTATTTTTATGTTTCAGATACCACAAATATTCCATTTTCTGCACATGTCGAAGGAAGTTCTTCACATCTCACACTTGTCGATGTACGAGATGGAGAGAATGCTCGCGATGCCACGAGCGTCGAAACAACTGGCGAACATAATGACATGTTTGCTAAGGTATACGATGCAAGAAATGCGATTATTTAAGGCTTACACCACGGTAGATGGGTAAAAACGCAGGCATATTTCGCGAATTTTTTTCTCGGTAAATATACGCATATTGGACTTATTTTTTTAGGGAAGAAGAATTTATTCATTTAACAATTTTGCAAAAGTTCCTTCGTGGTGCTCCCGATTGCAACTTATCATTGTAATAGAAACTACTTATTTTATTTGGTCTATAGGATGAAAAGAAAGAGAGACTGGAAAAATCGTTGGAAAAAATTTATTTTTGTTTTTATGCGACCGTCAAGGACTCAACAATCTGTTGAAGAATATTTCGACGAATTCCCTTAAATATTTATCAAACAATTTTGGGGAACATGATCGAGGATCTTAAAGTTCACGCTTCGAGCAAAACGTGTTTAAAGATTGACTGCGCAGTTTCTCGAATGGTCCGTCACTATTCGTATAATGGTTCCTAATTTTCGTAATTTTTTTAGTGTCGCCACATGAATTCGGCAGAACATTTTTGACACTATAAAGTATTAGGAAAAAAATCGTAAATTTGCTGTCGTTTGGCTTGCGACCGGGAGCGGATTTTCGCCTCATGTGATTTTTATGCTGGCCTCGTTTAGAGACAATCGCCCACTTTTCTCCCGTGTAACATAATATACTTTTCTAACTTCCCGATTCTGACGGATGCCATGAATTTTTTTCAGCCCTCCCTTGTCGAAAGCCAAAATGCGGAAGATACCGCCAATGCCATACGATTTTTGGATCAACGTACTCACCCACAAAGTCAAGGGATGGTTCAAGGTTTATCAGAGCAAGCATCAAGATATTGTGAAGGTACGGAACATACTAAAACAACGAATATGACCATCGTGCTATTTTGTGTACAAGAGGTCACGATTTTATTAGGTTCTAGAGACGATCGGCGTTGAGCCCGATTTCTGGAGGATCTTTCCTGACGCTTCGGTCATCGACGAAAAAGACTTTGATCGGATGAACTTTAAGGAAAGGGTCTGGATTCTGAAAACACTTTGCGACACGATCATGGTAAAATTTTCGAAATGACACAATTATCTAAAATAAAAAAGATATGCAGAATGACGTAATACTTTCATTCTGGAACGTCATGCACTAAAATACTAACACCAGGTGTTATGACATAGGTTTGAAATGAACTGAACTAAAAAAGTGCACGAGAAAAATTGTCTTATTTCCTTATCTCTTATTCCCTTAAGAACGAAGTTCTCAAAAAATAAATCATTGCATAAACTGACCGGGACCTCTTACCGTATCAGCACTCTAGGAAAACCGTTCACGACGAAGTGATGAAGCAGTGTACGGAGGAACAGTGCGAAGTTATTCTCGGTTCGGACAGATACGGAGCAAAATACTTCTGGTTTCCTCTATTTCTGAACAACGATCTCAGGGTCTACAGGCACTGCATAGACAACACTATTTTATCCACAGTTGAGGTAAAAAAAATACATCCAGACATGTTTTACTGAAAGTGGTTTTTTGATGTTTTGGAATTTTTGATTGGGAATTTGTATCTGATGCATAGTCAAAATCCCGAAAAATGCATACTCCACGTGAACCAAGTTTTCTCTACAAGAAAGTAAAATTAATTGCAAACGTGAACGGGTCCGAAATGAGCGTTAAAAAATGCCTAAATTCCACGAAAAAAATCTGTGTATAATTTCCAAAATTATTTCTCTTACAGCCTCCGGTGACGAAGGCAGGTCCAACATCACTGCCAAAGCCGGAAAAGAATAGTCGAAACCACCGCAAGAGATCGAGATGGAAAAACGGTGCGTTGCCGCGCGAACGAAGACGACCGAAGAGGCGGCAGGACGACGAGGTGAAAGAAAGTGGCGACAGCGCTCTGGGATCTCTGGTGAACGAGGACACGAATTTGAGCGGTATGAGCGGTTTCAGCAACAACAACAACATCGCCATAGAGTCGATGGACATGGTTCATTCGCAGAGCCTCTCGAAGACCTCGTCAGAGGAGACCGGAGTGTCGAACGCCACCCTTTGCAGTAATCCGAAATCTAGCGGTTACGACACGAATACATCGAGCGACGCAAAATCCGTTAACGAGACCGAGGCCGAAGAGATGTTCCGGGGTTTCGGCAGTGAAATCGATAATGAAAATAGTTTAGATGTGATATGTAGTATAAAAGACTTGCTCGACGGATTGACGACGAGGGTCGGCGAAATGGTTGACGATGGGAATAGTTCGAGATTCCGAGAGCTGGCGATAACGCGTGCCATTAGCGAGCAGGACGACGATGACTCGAGATCGAGGACAATTGGCCAAAGAAATTTTGATAGCGATCACGAGATTTTGCGGACAGACAGTGGTAGTGAGGATATCGGTTGGACAAACAAATACAGTCCTGGAAAGTCGAGAACACTGGACGACGAGGAGTCGAGCAGGGACCTGAAAATGTTCACGGGCATGCTCGGCGATCTTGGCGTATCGAGTTTCGAACTCGTCGCCGATAGTTTAGACTCGTTGAGGGATTTAGCAAATAGTTTACGGAGCAACGAGGGCCACGAGGGACGAACGAGAAGCAGCAGCGTGCCGCGCTGCGAAATTGTACTGGCGAGGACCATCGAGGAACTCGTCGACTCGCTGAAAGACGTCGAACCTACGCTCAAGGAATCCGTGAGAAAGGCGAGGACGAAACTGCAACGCGAGTGGACCAACTTCAATGACGGGTAAGATCGAGCTTGGTGTTAAAAGAGCTTTTGCTGTTGCTCCACCGATCTATCGATGTTACTTGGGTCTATGCTCGAGGAGCTTTTTGAAATCGTAGAAAGACTCGTGTGCAGATCTGACGAGGATATTCAGTGGTATTTATCGAAATATTCTTTTTCAAATAATTCATAAAGGAATAAATTTCACTGTCTCGGAGAAAATTTTATCATAGATGTTCTGAAAATCATACATCTTTTTTTTTTTTTAAAGAACAACGGGTGTTTTATAAATGTTTCTCTATAATATGTCGTCGAATTCGCATGCTCTGACACCGTTTTATATGTCATTCACTGTCGAGAGAATATTTCGTTGTTTTTTCGCTCTCTCATTACTTTGCTCGATGTTCGATAAGCTTTTTAAAGTGATAAAACATTAAGGGCCAGATCCGACGAGGGATTCCAGTGGAATATATGTGATTATTATTTTCAAATAGAGCTCACAATATCGTGTCGGTAAACAAATTAGTATTCGAAAACGAATAAAATTTATTCATAAAAAAATCCTTCATATAGAATTAAAAAACGGTATATTTGTTAACAGAAACGGTGTCCTTGGGTCTGCATGCTTTCGAGTTCCTGTGTTTAAGTAATTCACTATCCAGATTGTTTCTCGTTGTTTTTCGACCGTTCACTCGATGTTAGTTGGCTCTACGTTCGCGGAGCTTTTCAAAATTAATCGAATAATAATTTCTCAAAGAAAGCTGAAAATATCGCACAAGTTATAACTTTAGTATTCTATACACGAATAAAATTTGTTAACTAATTCAAAAAAATTTCTCCACATAGAATTCGAAAAAGATATGTATATCTTTTCCAGATTGGGGGTTTAAAGAAAAGTGTTCTCGTATGAGATTTGAGAAGTGTATATATTTTTTCAAGAGAAAGGTGCTTTTTTTAATGTCTCACTGTAATATCTCCTCGGGTC
The DNA here is from genome assembly GCA_963978505.1 of Listrodromus nycthemerus. NCBI lineage: Eukaryota > Metazoa > Arthropoda > Insecta > Hymenoptera > Ichneumonidae > Listrodromus > Listrodromus nycthemerus. The sequence goes on along the minus strand of OZ021679.1, from coordinate 25,942,617 downwards.
TGCATGCTCACAGGCCGGTCTTTGAGTTATTCACTGTCAAGATAAACCTTGAATATAGTCGCACGAATTCCGTTCAGAATATTGTTACCCATTTGTTCGTAGTAGTTATCGTTGTCGAGCGTGTATGGGCAGCGAAGCCGCTGTGTGTTGTAGCGTTGTGGAGGATGAGGACACGTCCGGTAACGTCGATCACGGCTCTAATCGGTGGATTCTTGGATCGCAGGGCTGTCCGTTGCCGCCCACCAGCGAAGCAGCGTTACAAACGCTATCGGAGTCTGCCGTTTCCGCAACTTCCGTCGAGAGCGCAGACAAGAGATCATCGAGCGTCGAGTCCAACATCACAGAAGACGATGATCGACCGATCGCCGGTACGAAGTCAAGTGAGAATACAAAATCGAAAAAAAGCATCACATTCGACGACGGAAGCATCAAAATCGAAATCGAGAAAACCGGAAGCGACGAAAACAGCGATACTGAAAACTCGAAAGAGGGTAAGACACGTACTTGGTGTGACGAGTCGCGCAAAACGATTCGACACATTATCCCAAACTTGAACTCTGACTCCTGAAACTTTTTTTATTGTGGTATTTTAGAATCCGCACAAGAAAACCGTCGAGTCCTGCGCCGTCGAGGAATATCATCGTACACCGAGCAATTCTCATCGGACGACGAGGAAGCGTACGAGCTGGAAGAATGGCCCCGCCTTGAGGCCGTCAACCCGACTCCCAGCACATCGGACGGTCCACCCGCTGTCTACACTCCTCAGAAGACCGGACAGAACGACGACGGCACGGACGAAGAGGACTCAGACCAAGATTGGATTTTACCAAGCTCTCGCAAGAGGAAAAATAAACGTTCGCGTGAGTTTTTCTCTCAGCACCCAGCGCCTTTCTCTTGCATCAAAAAACACGGCGGCGTTCCAATGTCAATTGCTTAAAAAAAATGTTTTGTAAACAATTTTTATAAATGGAGAATGCTACCAAGTACTTATAGAAATTCTGATAATTTTCTTTTCGCCATATTACATTTTAGCGTATGACGATAAAAATATGTGAGACAAGTTCACGATTTTTCGCATTCTTTGCACTCGCATTATTTCACAACCAAAGCATCAATAGAAATTTCGACGACACTTTTAGAATCCCAATCTCACCCCGTTTGTTCCGATTCTTGTTGCAGCAGCCAATAGAAAGTTGAAGACTCTGCAACAGAAGCTTCAAACCACAACCGGCGATTCGCATGACTCGAGTTCGGCGCTATCGCCGCCTGCAGTCTCGGGACCGGCGCTCGCTGATCCGGCGGATCAGCCGAGAACTACCAAAGACACCGAGAGAGTCGAAGCTCCTCTGATATGTAAAACGGAGAGCATTCACTCGGAGCTGGATATCAAAGACGAGGGGCCAATATTCGACTACAGCAGAAGCGTCGCTCAGCCCGCGAATGTAAATCAAAACTATGTCTTGGAATCGCACTCTCAGCCTGGTCCGCCGACGGTCGCCTACACAGTCGTGAGACCTTCTGCACCGCCGCCGCCCTTCGTCGAAATTCTCGCTCCCGTCCAGCCGGGCTATTATCTTCAGGGACCCCAGAATTATTATCCTCCCGTGACAGATCCGCGCTACATGCAGTACACTTATCCATCGGTCGCTCGCGGCACCCCGAGATATTCCTATCCGCAGGGACCGCCGCCTTATCAACCTGCGCAAAATTACATGCAGTATCAAGCCTATCCGCAGATGCCTCCGAGACCGCCTTATCCGATGAACGGCGTTCCGCCCTCCCATCCGACTCATCCACTCCAGCGTAACTCGATGAACTCTCAGCGTCACCAGGTTCGATCGACGACGCTTTATGGCGCAAGGTCACCAACCAAACTGCCACCGAACAGAATGCCCGTTCCCAGACCCGTCGTCGTTCAGAATGCCTCTTACCACCCCTACAGGGGCACGGTGCGTCCTCGAGGTCCGGTGCAGCATCAGCAGGGCCCCAGATGGTATCCTCAGCGCGCAAACGCGCCGCAGCCTCCGCTTCCGCAGGGTGTTCGATTGCCTCGTCTGACCGCTCCAAAACAGCCGAAAGCCAAACTGAGCCAACCGGCGCAGAAAACCACCTCGCTCATTCTACTGAGCGATAGCGACGACGAGATCGAGATGATCGTTCCCGACAATCAGAGCGCGGCGAGCTCGGCGAGCTCGGCGCAGAGTCGAAATGTTATTCCTGGAAGCAAAAATTCGAGGCAGATCCACTCGGTTGGGAGTCCAAGGGTAAAGCCAAAACCCGTCGTCACGTCAGAAATTATGGTGCCGAAGTCGCGGGAGGTTTTGTCACCGCAGATGATACAGCGGATGAGCCAGGGAGGAATATCGATCACTCCGGTCAAGCCTCAGCAGTCGAAGCAGTTAAACGCCGATACCTCGCCGGGGACGAAACTAGTGGTCGTCGTCAATGAGACCGGAAGCCACTACGCTCTCGCCTTGCCAAACGGGAGCAAACTCATTCTCACCCCGGAACAGGTCGCACAAATTCGGGCGTCGAACGGTGGAAAACTAGTACTATGAGACTCGATGATTTTTTTTTAGAGAAAAATTACGTTTCTTCTGACACATAGGGTACAAGATATTATTTATTTTTATTATTTTGTTCATTTTTTTTAATAGAGGCGAAACAGTTAGTATTGTGGATGAAGTGTCGTCAGTTTTCTTTTCTCTAGAGTTTCGATCAAACATTCAGCATAGTAATCATCGTTCGATGCTCGCGGCGGGACCGACGGAGATCACTTAATTGATATCGTGTCCTCTACATTCGGAGATTCATGACGTTCTGCTTCTTTGGCATGCCCATTCAGTATATATCAGTAATATTTATAGTTCTTTCTTCGAGAAATTAATTTATTCATTGAAGTATATGTCTACGGAGGGTTGAAGCCGAAAGAGAAAAGCTGCGATTGCCGACGAGGTGTCTGCACAATTGTAAATGTAATACAGCGTAGACGGTGTTATAAAGAAATCATTTTAATACCTATTACTTTTACTTTTTCTTTTTTGATACCTATTACAGGGTGATCTAATTAGTACCGATGATCCGATACGAGCTTATTGTATTATTCGACGTTTTGTAGATTGCACGAAACTTCATAGAAGTTTAGTTGGTACACTTTCAGAGAAACTCTGTTCTTTCTACTCTCGTGGTACAACTTTGTTTTTTCTTCGATTTTGTTTACATTTTCAATCTGAATTGTCTACGCGCACCTGCAAAAACTCGAAACATTAGTAGAAATATTTCGATAAAACATGAAATTTAAAATATTCCGAAATATTTTGCGTCTAAGTTTCAGAAGTAGTTTAGTACAATTTTTTATAGATAATATTTCGTGCCCATATGGAGAGAGGAAGGCTGTGATTGCCGACGAGTTATTTGCACGCTTGCAAATGTAACAACAACGTAGACGGTTCTAAGGAAAATATTTTAATGCCTATTACTTTCTCGACTACATAGTTTGTTATCTATGACGCTCTTGGCAATGTTGATCTCGTATAGATTCGATTAATATATTACTCCGGGTTTCGTATTTTACAGATATACATGGCGATCCAATCGGAACCGATAAACCGATCCGAGGACAAATATATATATAAATTTTTTTCTTCGACGCTTAGTGAATTGCATGGAACTCTACCGAATTTTAGTTACGCTATATTTACAGCATCGCATGTGACGTAATTTGTCCAGTTCGTTGTCGGCCGAGAAACGAAAATCAAACTTGATTTTTGTTAATGAAAACTTCTCGCTCGCTGCCCTCGAACTTTGCCAATCTGGAACCATTGTAAGGCGTGTCGCTGCCGGGAGGATGAAGACGCATCTGGAACATACGCATACGTTGAGGTGTTACGATAAACATTTATCGCACGTTTTATCTCTAAATGTTATTGACTAAAAAAAAAAAAAAAAAAAAAAAATGACGCTCTCGATCGGTGTAACGATCAATTTTTCTCAAACGCATTATCTGCCAATCTCACTTGGTATTTAAAAAAATGGCACTCTCGATTCTCACCATTCTAATATCTTTTAAAAATTAATCAAACAAAATAGATTACGTACCCGACCTCGAAGTTTTTTCAATCCAATGTCGAACGAAATGTTATTATACGGTAAATTACGTACACATATTTACAGAATTTCGTGACATTGTCGTCACAGGAAATAACTACGGATAGAAGGATGAAAAAAAAAAAAAAAAACAGAAAAAAAATACCATTGAAATACCACGGAGAGAAATTCAATGAAAGACTGAAGAAATTCGATTAGAGATGCGATACCAATCGCGATCGAAGCATAGATACACAAAATGAGAAAAAGTGGCAAACGAGATTAAAAAAATATATATATATATATATATATTTTTTTTTAAATCTAATATGTGTATAATAGTGGTAATATTTTTTTGTGGTAGTATTTTTTAAATCTAATATGTGTATAATAGTGGTTGACCTTCCTGGCAACGCAACATTGCTACCCAACCTATGGAGCAGTCGAGAGAATAAAAGTTCATCGGGGTATCGTGATCGGGGATCGAAATGTTAGGAATCGGTATTTGCATCGCCGCGGGAGAGAAGCCAGGTGGACACGCGCATGCACACTCGGGAAAGTAAACACGATGCACCTTATCGCGAACGACGATTGTCCATTAGAAACTGCATTGTTAATATAGTTCATTGCATATAAGAAAATGTATCAATTTTTCGACGGTATAAAAATCGGAAAAAATTAAGCACATTAAATTGTTCGATAAAATTAATTTTGCGTAACAGTAGTTTTCAAATGTTATTAACAATTTGATGAAAAATTGAATGGTTCAACAAATGTCCCGGGAATCTAAGTTTTTTCAATGAAATTGTTTTTGTTAATTTTTTTGAATACGTATGAATTTTTTTTTTCGATTCTTAAATTCACTTTGAATCTTGTGACTTTCTACACATCTTTTCCATATAAAAAAAAAAAATCAAATTAAAGTGAAAAATCTCTAAAAGTCCATACGTATTAAAGAGAGCTGAGAAATCATTCGTACAAGAAAAAGTTTGGTCTTCGAAATATTTTTTGAACAATTTTATTTTTCCTAAATTTCTTTTAATAACATTTTAGAATTATTATGAGGCAAAATTAATCTATCCCGAATTTCAACTGTGCTCGATTTTTTTCAGTTTTCAATACTATTCGTAAATGTTTGCAATTCCCTCTCGCTTCTCTGGAACTCGTGCGAAAGAAAAATCTATTGGAGTGTTAAGTACGTTAGTTTTCTAACATTAATTTCTCCACAACCATATCGACCCCTGTTAATAATTTTTATTCAAAAAAAAAAAAATACTTTTATCAACAATATCAATAACTAAAATTCTGAGGTGAAAAAAAAAAAAAAAAACCAAAACCGAGTCAACGTAGCGTAAAATGTAGATTTATTTTTGATCGTATAACACTACAACCCTTAATAATTAGTACACGAGATTAACGTCAAGCTATTGCAGCTTTACAGAGGCGTGTCTCGATGAGTTTCATGTACATGGTGGATTAGTAAAAGCCACGTGAGGTTTGCGCGACGAAATCGCATACACGATTCGCGCTCCACCCCCCAAAAAATTCATCTATTTCTCGATGTAGTCGTTGTCAGTAGCCGGCGCATCGTCTTCCGCTTTACTGAATCGCTTCTGAAAGAAGAAAAAAAAACCAACACCTTCGGTCAGATCACCCTGAGGCGGGAATTTTTTTTCTCGGGCTTTCGAGACCATTGGTTAATCGTTAAGGGGAACGATCTTTTTGCGGGAAAATTTTTTTTCATCCTTACGAGAGCTTATAAAAAAAAAAAAAAAAAAAAAAATTGAAAATATTGGAAAAAATGCACATTTGTATTTGCACGTCGCTTCCTCATTTTTTAACGTCTCGCGTGTAGCTTTCGAAAGCGGTTTGCTGCATGAGAGAGCATAAAAAAAAAAAAAAAAATTAACTAGTGGGAAAAATTGATTGTCTCTATGAAAGTTTCCTCGTTAGCTTCTTCGACCTGAGCTCGGTATATGAAGTTGCGTTGTAACGAGTGAAGGGGGTTGCGAATATTCACCGGCGACCCGATGACTCGAGTATAAAAGGTCGCTCGGAACACGTAACTCTCACACTGCGATAATGTTCTTACTTTTATATATATATATATATATAATTCAGCAGGTTTTTTGGAGCTCAGGCGAGTCGTTATGAATTAAAAAAAAAAAAAAATTGCAAACCGGAAATTCAGATTGCCGCTGATTAATAGCAAATACTTCAGTTCTCGTTCTCGCTTCTCCACCGGAAGTGACGCCATAACGAAAACACGTAACTTACTAATTTTAGTCATTTTCCGATCGGAATTTAATGTATTGCAAAATGACGTCACTCAGGGTCAATGAATGGAAATTTTTGAACCGGAAGTGATGACGAATTTTTGTCACCTCACTTCTGGTGAAATAATAATTTATTCAAAATAGAACGTTACGTAATTCTGATACGAGGTCATTTTTTTTTAACCGAAAAATCTGTTTTCTAGAGCGAAGTAACGCATGGGGTAAAAATGGGGTCATCGGAGGTCATCAAATAGGACTTGGAACAAAATCAACCTGCCGAATAAATATAAACAATCTTATGGAACATATATATATATATATATTAGGGCGTTTAAAGAATTTTTTTTTTTTTTTGTTCCGATTTTTGTAACTGATATAAATTAAAATATTATAAAGTAATTATAAATTATAAATAAATTATAAATAAATTACGTAAAACTTATAACGAAGTAAAAAACTATTACTTCTCATAAATTTGAATTTTTGGGGAACATTTTTTTCTAAAAACAATATTATTTTGCCAAATAATTTTTAAAAACGGCAAAATTAGTAATGAATTTAACTTTGACCGTGAATAACTTTTAAATACGTTGATTAATCGAAAAATAATATCAGAACTTTTTTGGTGGAGCGTTCAATTCTCTACGGAAATAGCCGATGGAAATTGCAGCGCAATTTATGGGTCGTCAGTTACAAAAATCGGAAAAAAAAAAAAAAAAATGTTCCTGTGTTATTCTTATGGGAAATCGAAAAGTGCGATGCGCACATACTTAATATTAATATTAAGGGCTCATATTTTCAGAGGCCTACGTTGGCATCCAAACGAAACTTTTGAGCATGGTTCCGAGAAATTTTTTTTTTTTTTTTTTTTTTTTTAAACGCCCTAATATATATATGTGGAAAATTGATTTTTTTTTCTTCTGAAAGTGCTTACCATGATCCTATACTTCTCTTTGCACGCGTATTCGGTCTCATCGACGTCGTTGTAACAATCGCTTTTGTAGTCCTCGGGAATGGGTCCGCCCTCGAACTGACATAGTTTCGACAGCGGCTTCGCTCTGACGATCATTTTTTCGAAGCCCGTTGGCTTGTGCTGGGGACAGTAAAAAACGTCCGGTGTGTTCTTGTCGAAGACAATGCTCTTGCGCATCATGTCACCCGCGTTGACGAGTGCGATTATTCCCTAAACAAAAAAAAAAAAGTAGAATATTATTTTTTTTTTTTAGTAAAAAAAAAAAAGTGAAATATTTTTTTTTTAGTAAAAAAAAACAAAGTAAAATATATTTTTTTTTTAGTAAAAAAAAAAAAAAAAAATCGTGACGGACAAAATTATTTATTACAATCGAGCCATCGGTTGACTCTTCGAAAAATTCTTATCATTGAAACTTGGAGACATTTCTCATTCGAATGCTCGATTTTACGAATGATTTTTTTAAAAGCAGTCTTATGCAAAAACTGTTACATTAATTTTAACGTACAATTGTAAAAACAAATTGAAGAATTTTTCAATGAAATCAAAGTCGTCCAGGAAACAAATGAAAAAATGACAAAATTATTGAATTCAACGTGTTTCCATAATAAAAATAAATTAAACTGTTTCCGAAGATTTTTAACATCGACATTGCTCCAATTTTTCATCATAGTTGTAAATCACTTTTGACAAATTATTTCACGCACAAGGTTTCCAATAATGGTTCAATAAATTCGATAAAATTTTTTTTTACCGTGCATTTTTTTTTTCCAGCGCCAATTAAAATTTCGAGAATCGCGTGTTATTAAAAAAACAAAAAAAAAAATAATAATAATTAGATTGGGGAAAAAGTGCCGAACAATTATTTTCCCGGATCGTCGTCGACCGTCCGACTTCTCATCTCCCTGCGGCGTTCCGCCCAGAGGAGGTCAACCCGTCGCGGTGGTTCCTAATTATCGAGCCGGCCGCTTCCCCGTGTGCTCGGGAAAGCGTAACTCGCCTCCGAACCAGGAGGAAGCTTGCGAGTGACACTTAATTACGTGCCATTAATTAAGCGGTCCTTTTGCCGCTCGAGCTGGCTTTCCGAGTCACTTTCAACGCTGCGGGAAGCGATATGACGCGTGTACCAGAACCGGAAGAGCCGCAACATCTCCTCCAAAGTAGCCACAATAGCAATTAAATTCTCAGGCCGGATTCAATATTTCGCAAAGCGACGACGCGAAATTGCCAAAACTCGCGCGCGTCCCCAATTTTTTAAACAGTTTTTTACGAATGAGATTTTCAAAAAAAAAATAAAAAAATTAATTCGAGCAATTTTATTTTACAGCGGATTTAAAAAAAATTATTTTCTTTCATTATCACGGGATTTTCTCCGATTCGATAATTAATTGATGGAATGAGAATATTGTTTTTTATTGATGGAAAAAAAAAAGAAGAGAAACTTACGAGGAGCACGATTGCCGGAACGAGAAGACGAGGACGCCCTTGAAAAGAAGAATGAAATGTTAATTAATCGGAACGGAATAAATTAAACGATGCGTAAGCTAGGCGCGGAGCGTCCGACTCTGCTCGGCTGCGTAGGCGGCTCAATGAGATCTCGATGAGCCTCGAAGGAAAAACAGCGTGACGCATTGCGCTCTGAAAATCATTGGGCGAGTGTCTGCAGCCTGAGAGTTGACACGCACAGTTGGAAACAAAAGCATTTACATACATATTTATATAGATTTTTTTTTAATACATAAATTCAGGTTGAACAGGTGAATTAATGTGGTGCGGGTGGGAACTGAGTTGTGGGCTGGCGAGTCACTTTCCTCGGCGATTCATTCTGCTATAACTCAAAGCACGGACTACTTCTTACCTCTTCCATTTGACCGACTTCGAAACGAGACAACGAGAGCCGCAGGTGCGCGCGCGATAAACGCGGCAACGCGCGATATAACGAAATAAGCGTATAGAGGGCCGAGAAACATAAGGGCGTATCTCGCCGCTCTTTTCGCGCCGAACCGGGAGTCGCCCGGAGTCGCTCTGTTTCACGCTCTGAACACGAACGCTGAGAAAAATAATTGTCGAGAAATACATATATATGTATATATATATATATATATGTATGTAATATATGTAGTAGAAATAATAATAAAAATAACGTGCAAGGACAGCGAGATCGCGAAACCGTTCCGCGCGCGCGGCTCTTTCGCGCCGTGCCGCATTTCACTCCGGGCTCTCCTTTGCCCGTGTTTCAGGAAACTCGGAGCGTTCGAGGCGTTACAATCGCCGCGTCGTGGAAAGCAAAAAAAATTCCACCTGTCGGGCCGAGAGTGGCGGAAGCCAGTTTTACCGTCGCCTTTCGTATTCACCGTGGAAAACGGTTCGAGGAATTATCAAGCTCTTCGTCCGGGATATCCGTGGCGCTTTTTTTTTTTGTTGCATCGATCGCGAACAACGGTTCGTGTCGTCGTGTGAAAATCGCTGACTCTCACCGTCTTTGACGCTAATTTGAGAAAAATTATATGTATGTTTTTTTTTTAATTATTTTTAATATATTTTTTTAATTATTTTTAATATATTTTTTTAATTATTTTTAATATTTTTTTAAAATTATTTTTAATATTTTTTTAAAATTATTTTTAATATTTTTTAAAAATTATTTTTAATATATTTTTTAAATTATTTTTAATATTTTTTTTTAATTATATTTTGCCGTCGGCGGAGTAAGAGAAGTTTGTACTGTTTACGACAAGTTCATCGTCGACGGGGCTCGAAATGTTTTTTCACTCGTCAAGTTTACGAACGTTACAAATTAAAATTTATTCTCGACGCGGGAAAATGAAAGAGCGGATTTTTTTCTTCGAATCCGAACGATCGAATTCGTAAATTACCGAAGAAAATTCTGAAATGATTTTTCACCGTGAATATCGATAATTTGTCGTGGACGCTGCGACGATAAGTTTTTTTTCGACCAACTCGACATTTTACACGGTTCAACGATTAAAAAGTCGTGAAATTTTTTGAAATATTTTTACAAACCAATTTTTTTTTTATTAAAATTAATTGGAGGATTTTTTTTGTTTTTTTTTCATTAAATTTTTATTTTGTCAATAATAACAGCTCGAGCGCTCAACTTGTTACGAAACATGCTCGCGGGTGTTTCGTCGGCTCGCGGACCATCCTTTCAACTTTCACTCGGCAGAACTTTGTTATATTTCGAGAGCGATTAAATTCATTCGATTACTCGCCCGCAGGACACGCGTACCACGTGACCACATCTATAAATTTAACGAGATTATTTACAGAGGTGTGCTCATAGCTGCAGACCTCGAACTCTGGCATTCCCTCTCTCCTATATTTTATTCTACAATACTAACACACACACATATATATATATATATATATATATATATATACATTAGGGTGGGTAAAAAAAGTCGATTATTTTTTTTATTACAAGTGACACGGAAAAATGGGTTGCCAGACACCTTAAAAAAATTCTCACCAAGCACGAGCTCTTAATTTTAATAGGAAGATCCTCCGCATTGCAGTTTTGTATTTTTTTATCTCAGAAATTTTTGCGAATATCTAATGAAAAACTTTTAAAATTCCTGCACATGAAAGTTTGACGATGAATATCTTTTGAACGGTGAATTTCATCGCCAAACCATGAGAAACCATTTTTATAGAGCAGTTAATTTCCAACGAAAATTTGTATCGGGCATTTTGTAAAAGTCATTTATCGTCGAGTTATGAAATTCATAAATAAAAATGAAATTTGTCTTGAAACAATCAAAATTAAATCCTCAATGTCTTTCAAACGGTGAGGTTTACGGAAAAAATATGAGATACCTTTTTTTTGTAGAGCATTCAATTTCCGAAAAAATTCTCTCGAAACATTATTCCGTTCAATCGATAAATTATGAGGTACGGATTTTTTCTATTGGACCGAGAAAAAAATACAAAACTGCGATGCGAAGGATCTTCCTATTAAAATTAAAAGTTCATGCTTGGTGAGAATTTTTTTAAGGTGTCCAGCAACCCATTTTTCCGTGTCACTTGTAATAAAAAAAATAAACCATTTTTTTTACCCACCCTAATATACATATATGTATATTTGTATATTGTCACGTGGAGGAAGTGCAAGTGGAGTGTGATTGATGCAGAAATTGCAACAACAGCTCCTTCGAGTTGGTAATTTTTCAAAAATTGAAAAAAAAAACGGAAAATTAATGGACCGGCGAGGTGAATGCGATTAAAAATTTTTTAATTCGATCCTCTCTTTGAGCATCAATTTTTTTTTCGTTACTCTCGATCAAAATATCGCGAGCAGATTAAATTACAGAAATAAAAATCACTGCGCAAAGATTCGTCATCAAATATTCCATTAATTCTTCTTACTCCAAATTGTTTTTTTTTTTTTTTTTTTTTTTTTTTTTTTTTTTTCAAATAAAAATTTTCGATCGAACTTTCGACGAAATTTTCGAATTTATTTTCGTCAAATTTTCTATCTAAAAAAATTGTATTTTTTAATCGAATTTTCTATAAAAAAAATTTTTTATCCATGCTTCGTTGAATTTCGGTTGAATTCGAAGGTTGCATCGAGGCGTCGTGATCGATGAGATTTCTTTGTTCGCCGATTTCGAGCGTGAGGTCACTCTCGTATCCGTTCACACTGGCGAGCATTGTTTTTCACGATTCTCGTTGCGAACTTCGTGCGAACACGGTGAAATCCGTTCTTTGACGCTGCGAGCCGACCGCTCTGGAGCAAGCGGGGAGTTCACCGTCCGAAGAAGAATCCACCGCGGTTGTGGCAATCGTTATCGATATGGGAATGCGAGGAGTCGCGATCGGTTCGAAAGAGCGACCCACAAAATTGTTTATTCCCCTTCTATTCATCATTATCGTTATGAATTTCTATATATTTATTATTGTTACGTAAGCGGTAAGTATGGCGAGAAATAATTCGAGAGACTTACCCATGCTGTTGTGGTTTGAGTGAAAGATCGAAACTGTATGATGGGGAACCTTGCGAGACTGCGTCTGTTCGTGGACTGACTCGGCTCCGAAGACCGTGGAGTCACGAAGAAGAAGAAGGTGGGAGTCGCGTTCCGTTATTCTATACCGCACGTCTCAAAAGAACCGGACTCTTTGCATCACGCGTGTATAGCGTAGAGACGCCGTTGAGTCACACGTGCTCCAAGTTTTCCGTCGTCGGAAAAAAAAAAAAAAATAAAAAAAAAAATATAACAAATATAATAAATATAATAAATATAATAAATATAATAAATATAATAAATATAATAAATATAATAAATATAATAAATATAATAAATATAATAAATATAATAAATATAATAAATATAATAAATATAATAAATATAATAAATATAATAAATATAATAAATATAATAAATATAATAAATATAATAAATATAATAAATATATTTTTTAATTACAAAAAAAAACATTCAGAAATTTTTCCACTGGGTGGATTTAAATTGGAGTGTAAAAATTTTTTTTTTTTTTTTTCGCTTTTTTCCGATTGGGTAGAATTTTTTTAAATTGCGAATTTCACAGAGTTTCGAGTGGCTTTCAGAGATTCGGTGAAGACGTCGCTGTCGGGATTTTCGGAAAGGAAACGGATTGGGTCGAACGAGGTTGAAATTGGAAATCGACAAAAAATAATATTGCAGCCATGTTTTCCGTTGTAAATTTTAATTTTTTTTTTGCATTCTCTGTATTTTTTTGTTGTTGTATTTTTCGAGTAATTTTTTTGTATTTTTTTTTTTTTTTTAATTATTTGTTTTTTTTTTGTTGATTGATGAATTTTGAGGAGAACGGAGCGATTCGAGTGGAGTCCAGAGATTCGGCGAAGGTGTCGCTACCGGGACTGTGGAAAGGACACGAATCGGTTCGAACGAGTCGCTCTCTCTTCTACAAAACGAATCGAATTTGGTGAAACGAGGCCAGAAAGAAGTGGGCGTCACGTGGGTTGCCGAGTCTCGACCTCGGCCTTCCCATAATCAGAATCCAAGCCGATCGTGTCATCGCCCATATCGAGACAAGACGTCTTCGGCGATTTTTCTGAAGCTGCCATGTCCGATAACTCCGAGTTCCCTGATAGGATTTTTTAAGATGCAAAATTCCCTCATCTTTTTATTTATTTATTCACGTATAAATTTATTTTTATTTTATTTCTATTATTATTGTTCTATTTATTATTTGTAAATTTTATTTCTATTCTATTATTATTCTATCAATTATTTCTAAATTTTATTTTTATTCTATTATTATTCTATTTATTATTTCTATTCTATTATTATTCTATTTATTATTTCTAAATTTTATTTCTATTCTATCATTATTCTATTAATTATTTCTAAATTTTATTTCTATTTCAGCAGAATTTTTTTTTTCTACAGTCTCAGAAATTTCAATAGAATTATCGTCAGGCGGAGCTGTGACCGATAGAGACACAAATCAGCTCGCAATTCTGGACAACATTTAAAAAAAATTAATTTTGCAATCGAATTTCCTAATTAAAAAAAAAAATTTGAAAGCAGATAAAATTAACGAAAAAAAAAAAAAAAAAAAAAAAAAAATTAAATCGGTAAGAAGCACATTGTGGACCGATTCGTAAATGCGAAGATAGCTTCGTTCGAGCGGAAATCTCTCGTCGAGTCAGCGAGATGACGTTGGTGACTGTCGGAGATTCTCGCCAGGCTTGTCAAAAAAAGGATAAATCGGTAAACTTCAAACCGTGCCGGACGAACAGGTGGCGGCCGGGAGGAAGATCCGCGAGATTTTTCGGACGATGGGGCCGTGTCCCTTGTGTTTTCTCGTAGTTTTCGCAGCAGCTCTGTCCGATCACGAGAGTCGGTAAAAAAAAAGCCAACGACTCATTTTCAACCGGTAAATTTTTCTTCGCCCACGTCATTAAAATTCCCAATCGGTGCAGAGCGAGCGGTGAAAAAGTTTACAAAAACGAGGACAACATCGGTACCGTTCTTTTCGAGAAGAGCGACTGCGGCAAACGCTGCTGGAGCAGCGAGGAATTTGCGATTCTCAACAGCCGAAGAATGTTTCAGGATATTTTGCCGAAAGTACGAGGATGCAACTTCATTATTATTTTACATAAATTTTTTTCATTTTTCCATATTTAATTCTTCGTATTTACAATAACAGTTATTCTCGACAATCCGGAGTGCGGAGCTTGTTACAAACTCCAATCACAACGGTGTGCTTGCTCACAAATTTCATTTAATTTATGTAATTTCATTTTTTTCCAAAAATCATTCCAAACCTCATTTTTTTTTTCCTGCTAATTTAATTTCTCCGTTACCGCCGACAATTTTGTTTTTTTTTTTCACATTTTTTTTTTTTAATTATCAAAAAATAAAATTTTTCAACCGGGAGCAAGGTCTCACCCTTCGGATTGTCAAAGTCACTACGAAACTTATTGTCTAATCTGTGGTATAAATATTTTGTTTATTGGTGATTTTGAAAAAAAAAAAAAAAAAAAAAAAAAAAAAAAAAAAAAAAACACAAAAATAGGTCAACGTTATAAATTGTCAGAACGACCAGTACATAGCCCTGCTCATGGATTACTTTCACATATGCTTGGAGTGCGTTCGCAAGCTCTCGATAGGAAAAACGAAACACCTGATGCTGAAAGCTCTCGCCGACACGATGGGCGGTTATCTGAAAGTTTATATCCTGCCTCTTACCAAGCACTCTTACTACGCCGGTAACATTAAATATCGCAACGCGAAGAGGCTGTTCGAGCTTTTCGAGGAGCTGAAAAACTTTTTGCACACCAATGGCGATGGCTGGCGCAAATCGACCCTGCTTGGCTCGAAACACATCAAGACCCCACCTATCGTCATAACTCCGTCGAAATCGTCTATGGCGTGCAGCGGTCTGGTTACTTACCCGGCTCGTGAGTTACAATCCACCGAGAATACTTCCGGTTTATATGTGCGAATCATCGGCCGGCACCAAACCTAAATCCTCGATTTTTCCCTACACGATTAAAATTATTACGTCGAGTCGAGTAAAATATTATCTTTATGGGATAAAATTATTTTAATAGAGAAATATTATTTTTATTAAAAAAAAACATTTTCATTGAATTATATTGCGCTTACGTAATTTTAATTATGCTTATCGAATGAAATTATTTTGCTCCATTTCGACCTAAGTGAGTAAAATTATTACGTCGAGTCAAGTAAAATATTATCTTTATGGGATACAATTATTTTAACAGAGAAATATTATTTTTATAAAAAAAAACATTTGCGTTGAATTAAATTGCGCTTACGTAATTTTAATTATGCTTATCGAATGAAATTATTTTGCTCCATTTCGACCTAAGTGAGTAAAATTATTACGTCGAGTCAAGTAAAATATTATCTTTATGGAATACAATTATTTTAACAGAGAAATATTATTTTTATGAAAAAAAATATTTGCGTTGAATTAAATTGCGCTTACGTAATTTTAATTAAGCTTATCGAATGAAATTATTTTTATTGACGGAAATTATTTTGCTCCATTTCGCCCTTCGTGAGTAAAATTATTACGTCGAGTCAAGTAAAATATTATCTTTATCGGATAAAATTATTTTAACAGAGAAATATTATTTTTATTAAAAAAAAAAAAAACATTTGCATTGAATTGAATTGCGTTTACGTAATTTTAATCATGCTTATCGAATAAAGTTATTCTTATTGACGGAAATTATTTTGCTCCATTTCGCCCGACGCGAGTAAAATTATTGCATCGAGTCAAGTAAAATATTATCTTTATCGGATAAAATCATTTTAACAGAGAAATATTATTTTTATAAAAAAAAAAACATTTGCATTGAATTAAAATTACTCTCACGTAATTTTAATTATGCTTATCGAATGAAATTATTTTTATTGACGGAAATAATTTTGCTCCATTTCGCCTTAAGTGAGTAAAATTATTACATCGAGTCAAATAAAATATTATCGTTATCGAATAGAATTTTTTTTCACAGAAGAAAATTATTTTTATCTGGAGACATTATTTTCATCGAATAAAATAATTATTAAATTATTCTTTCAGCCGCCAACGACGATAACGTTGACAATTATCACCGGTACTATTACGAGAGAAAACGTTTGGCTGATCGTCGACGAAAGCCCATGCGACGCTCCATGGGTAAGCGCGAGTACGCAAGTAAATTTTTTCCTTTTCCTGAAAATTTAAAGCGTAGATCTAAGAAATAACGAGTTCGCAGCGGTGACAAATTACGCGATAATTTTGTTAGAGCCCGATGACGTGGTGGGCACCGTGTCGGGACCGGTAATAGTTCCGTTGCCATTTCTGGACGACGACATAGAACCAAACAGGTATCTAGTTGAGAGTTAATCTCTCCTTCCACAGCAATCGCCAGATTTTTTCAATTTTTAGTTTGTTACAATTGCTTTGAATTTATTTCAATTTGTTTGAATTTATTTCAATTTGTTTGAATTTATTTCAATTTGTTTGAATTTATTTCAATTTGTTTGAATTTATTTCAATTTGTTTGAATTTATTTCAATTTGTTTGAATTTATTTCAATTTGTTTGAATTTATTTCAATTTGTTTGAATTTATTTCAATTTGTTTGAATTTATTTCAATTTGTTTGAATTTATTTTTATTTTTTTGAATTTATTTTAATTTCTTTGAATTTATTTTAATTTCTTTGAATTTATTTTAATTTGTTCGAGTTTATTTAAATCTGTTAAAATTTATTTTAATTTGTTCGAGTTTATTTAAATCTGTTAAAATTTATTTTAATTTGTTCGAGTTTATTTAAATCTGTTAAAATTTATTTTAATTTGTTCGAGTTTATTTAAATCCGTTAAAATTTATTTTAATTTGTTCGAGTTTATTTAAATCCGTTTAAATTGATTTTAATTCGTTTGAATTTATTTGAATTCATGTGAATTTCTTTATTTAATTTTGTCAATTCACCACGAAGCATCGCGCTGCCTTTCAAGAAGGACAATCTTCAGTCGCTTCACAGTGAAAAGTCGGCTTTCGCGCTCGTCAAGTATTACGTCGCGAGCGTTAAGTGTATTCAATCCAAGTCCCGAACGAAAGTCGAATTGTCCAAGTACAACAGAGACCTTTACCACTGGCTGAGGCAATCGGTGAGTCGGCAAATGTCTTTTGGCACGTATTTCACGTCTTTCAAACTTATTTACGGAATTGCGGTGCCGAACTTTTTTTCCACCGTGACGCTCCGCTCATCCCCTTCGCTCAGCATCCGCCTCGTGGCGGATTGGACGGAACTTTTGGAGTAAAAAATAAATGCAGTGCGAAAGTTGATTACAGTTTTTGTTACCGGAAATTGATTTACTTTTGAGGTGATTCCGAAGAAATTTTAACGCGTCGCTCACCATTTTCACCGACGGAACCAGGCGATTTTATCGTTTATTTATAATTATTAAAATCGTGCAGAATTAAAATATTTACACAAACGATACATCACGACATTTTGACCTTTTTGAAAAAAATTATAGCTAAACATTTTTTTTTCTTAGATATTTCATGAAACGACAGAAAAATATTTTTAAAGTGAATATTAGTCGGTGAAAATATCAAACTTTTGACATTTTCGAAGTATTTAACGAATATTCGTAATATTTGATAAAATATTTATTAGAAAATATTTATTGTTTTCCAATAATTTTAATGTAACATTTATGAGTGGACAGACGGATATTTTTAAAATGTGAAAAAAAAAAAGTTCAAAAAAAATTTCTCATAATGCCAAAATATTTTTACACAACGTGGGAAACGCTGTGACGCGTGGTCGAATTTTCATTAAAAAAAAAAAAAAAAAATTACCACGAATCAACAGAATCGAATATCGTACTTCGCTGAAAGACACGAACGTAATTAATGATTATTCGCGCACTTTTAAATGAAAAATTAGAAAAAAAAAAAAAAAAAAAATCCTTTTCGTGACGATCCGCAACATTAAAATTCCCCAATGTCTTCAACATTTTCCACCGAGATTCAGGTCGACCCTTGACCCTCTGAGGCTCGATCACAGCCGTGTAAAATCTCGAGCATGCGCATAGAAAAATTACCGACGCAAAGTCGATTTTGGAAAATCGTTTTGTCCCGTCGGTAAAACAGATTCAAATTAGCTGGTCAAAAGCGAGAAGTTTCTTCACGGTTTGGATTTCGGAGCGGAACGGTGCGAAAGGTGGGTTCGAGGGGTGAAAAAAAAATTGGGAAAACGAACTTGCCATTTGGGTCCTTTCAGGTGACGCCTCGTCTCGAGGACGACAAATGGTATCCGGCTTTCGGCGGTGTTCTCCGAGTAATGACGTCGCTGAAGGACTCAGGTGAAAAATCCTCGCGGAGCTCGACGCGCTCGATTAATTTTCACGCTCGGCTCCTTCGGGCCGATCCTCGGAGAAGCTTAACTCCTCTCGGTCCTCGTAGGTTTAGGCGCTGATACGAACAAGGGCAGATCCGGCGGTGGCGAGTATCAAGTGATGCCAAAATTTATCACCGAGACGATGGCGAAGCAGAACCTCGATTCCGGTGTTCCACCGCTGTACAAGAACCGCGGAGGTTCTCTTCTTTAATTAATCGTCGAATTAACTGTCGTCCCCAGACCAAGTTTAAGGGTTATCCGAGCGGGTCACGATTTAATTGGCGGTCATCGCCGAAACGATTGAGCGGGGAGCTCACGATTTTGTCCAGTGACACAATTATCTCCGCGGAGATTTGCTCGGAGCTGGGCAAAGTACCAAAAAAAAAAAAAAAAAATTCCGGGGAAATTAAAGTACACGGTACGGTTTTTTTTTTTTTTTTTTTTTTTTTTTAAATTGAAAGAAAAATGGTCTCATCATGGTGTACTGTTGGAAATTGGATGTTGTGTCACGCGCAGAGTGTTCTCGATAGAAGCTTGCAATTGGAAAATATTATTATTAATTTATTTTTTAATTTTTTTCCTTTATTTTTTTTTTTTTTTGTTTTTTGTTTTTTGATTTTTTTTTTTTTACATTTGAAATTATTGGAAAGAGGATGTCGTGTTACACGTCGAGGGTCCCCGATGCGAGCGGACATTAAAAAAGTCCTCGCTATTTTTCGGCACGGGTTTGACAATTAACGATTACGAAATTATCGGCGTATCGAGTGATCGTTGAATGGCTAATTTACACTTGGGCTGGACCAGACGAATTATCAATCGAAGTTTCTCCTACAATTATGTAATATTCATATATATATATATATGTTCGTGTGGATTTACATAAATTTTTAGACGAGGATGGCTCTCTACCTTTTGGAACGACCGAGCTCATAGTTATCGCTCTGGCCGGTGGTTTATTGGCATGGCTTTTCGTCGGTCTAACCCTCGTCTGTTATAGATTTCTCACGACACACTCTGAAGACTGTGAACCGCCCAAGACCCCTCCGTAAGCTAAATTCATTCCCATTTCAATCATTAAAATTAATAAAAACAAAAACTAAAACAATAATAATAATAATAATACAAAACCAATAATGATAAAAATAATACAAAACCATTAATAATGAAAATAATACAAAAACAATTATAATAAAAATAATACAAAACCAATAATAATAAAAATAATACAAAACCAATAATAATAAAAATAATACAAAACCAATAATAATAAAAATAATACAAAACCAATAATAATAAAAATAATACAAAAACAATTATAATAAAAATACTCACGACAAAAAAATTAAATTTCTATACTGTTTCTTTTTAATCGATTTTCGTCAAAATTTCGAATGTTTTTTTTTAATTTTTTAATTTTTTAATTTTTTAATTTTTTTTGAGAACAAAATTTTTTGCCACGGGAAATTGATGGAATATAAATTCTTGCAGAATCGCGGTACTTTACGAGAACGGTGATTATTGCACGGCGGACGTTTGTCCCTCGAGGAGCTCGAGCAAAGGTGCGAAAGAAAAGTTGAAGGAATGGTGGAACAGTAGGTTCGGTGGATGTCCAGGGGGTTGCGATCGTTACGAAGACGAGGAGAGATGTTTGGCCGCGATGAGTTACACGAGCAAGGACACCCCGACAGGGAGCAACAGCAGCAACCGCGGCAAATCGGTTCAGCAAGTTTTCAACTTTCTCCCACTGGAGTTTCTCTTATTATTTTTCGTTCTCGTGTCGGCGCGATAGGAAACGATAAATTTCGTCTTTTACCATCTCAACTGTGCTATCGCGATTTTTCAGGAAAATACTGTATGACAAATCGGTCCTGGTATCGCGTTCGGCTTCACCGCGCGAACGAAGATCCTTCAGGGTGAATTTTCCAAGCCCATATATTTATATATATGTATATATGTGTATAGATTTTTTTTAATTTTTTTAAATTTATTATCTCGACAATTTTCATAATTATGCAATTTAATTGTGGGAACGTGACGAGAATTTGAATATAATCGTCGACCCCCCCTTTTGGAATTTTGCAGAAGGTTTGTTACACGTCGGACGATTCCACGACCAACACCGACAGTCCGACGAAATCCCGGTAATTATTATATTTTTATGTGTGTCACCGTGTGAAATTATTATTTGCTGTCGTGCGAGCAGAATGGAAACTAGTACGGCGGAAGAATAAACGGATTTCGTGTCACTTGTCGAATCGACGGATTACGACCGAGGTTCCTTGAATTTTTCTTACTCCTTTATATGTCGTTTGTACGCTCGATTAAAACTATTGTGCTGCGCAGACTCGAATTTTTTTTTTTTTTTAATTTGATTTAATTTTTTTTTTTTTTTTTTTTTTTTTTTGACGCCGAGTCAGATTCCTGACTGACCGATCGAAGATTCGACGCGGCGACGGTTGTTTCAGGACTTTGGCGTCGGGTGGAGGACTCATGGTGAAAGGACGATGGAGCCGGTGCGGCTCGCTTCCGGTTCGACGGATCGGTCAATGATCACTCGGAAGCGTTCGAGTCGCGAAGAGAATTTTAATTAATTAATTTTTTTTTTTTTTTTTTTTTTTTATTGTAATTTTTGGATTCATTTCAATAATTATAATAATCGGTGAGACGACAATTTTTTTGTAGAATTGTACTAGTGAATTTTAATTAATTTTTTGGTTGTTTTTTTTTTTTTTTTTAATTCCAATTTTTGGACTCTTTTCAATAATTATAATAATTGGTATGGCGACAATTTTTTGGAGAATTGTACTCGTGCGATAAAAAATTTGAGGCACGAGTATCGAGTCAGATTTTAATTCACGAGGTATGAAAATTGGAATTTTGCTGAGCGTGCGAAAAACAGCAATTTTTGCAACCGAGTGTCGTCGCCTTTGCGAATGAGCGAATGATTTCACGCGTTTCCGTGAGGAAAACAAATATATCGATATTCCTAGAGAAATGCGTGATAAAAAAAAAAAAATCGAGCTGGTCTTTATTTTGTCACAAGATGCACAAATTTAATTGCGTTCGTAAGAATACAATTAATTGTTTTTTTTTTCCTAAAGTTCATGCCTTAAAAAAAAAAAAAAAAATTCACCCGCCAAATCATAGAAACGACTCAGTGTCTATGATGGCAAGATGTCTGGATAGATTTACTTCACCAACGGCCCGACTAGTTCCCCCCGATGCGGCGAGAATTCCCCGAATTTACGATCAACTCCGGTGCGTCGGGCCGAGAAACGCGCTCGCTTTCTATCTCGAATAATAGACGCAATTTCCCGAAGCTTTGTCGCGTTCTCTCCCCGCTCCCGGCGGTGCGGATGTTTCTCTGAAAAATGTCATATTTCAATTCGTTTGGGAAAACGACACGGGGAATCGTGCGTCGCGTGTGCGCGCCGAGGAGGTTAGACGGATATTTTTTCGCTGTATATCGTACACAGGAAAACCAGTGCCATCTGCAGTGGCGGAGTCGATGGGCGCCGTGCTGTATACTACCCGAGCGCACGGCTCGGCCGACTTCAGTGTATCGCGGTACGTGAACGCGCGCGGTTCGGTTCACTGTTCCTCGTTCCTTCGCCGGTACACGTGAACGAGAGACACGCGTGTCTCAGCACGACGTTGTCAACATTGCCACGAACTCTACGAACGTTCACCGACACCCGAGTGACCCGTGAAACAAACAAAATAAATAAAACTCTCGAGTAAATGCCATCGATCAATCGCTACTTCTAACGTTCGGCGCCGTGAAACTTGGAAAAAAAAAAAAATGTCGTCGCGGACAGATCGTGGCTGTCGGATCGGCCACACTAAACTCGACGGTTCCTCCATCTGATCGACTGGTCGTGTATTGCGGTATCGTTCCGACGAGTGCACGTATATATTCCCATAACCACACGACGATAGTCGTTCGTTGAAAAAAAAAAAAAAAAAAATAATAATAATAATAAAAATAAAACACTGATTGTACCGAAGTGACAACGAGCTGTGATACATCGGATACAGCGGTTTTTCCCGTACGCTCGAGTGTGCCGAGTCCCGTCGAGATAATGCAACGCTAGTATGTAACTAGTCTCGAAACTCGTTTCATTCATTCTCTCCGTCAAGGTTCTCGACGTGTTTCCTGAAAAAAAAAAAAAAAAAAAAAAAATCAAAATATAAACAAAGCGCTACGCGTGAGCGGGATTCTCGCGCCATGCGTTTCCCAGTGAGAATCTGCGGTCGTTTCGCCACGACTTAGACCATTGTTTTTCGTCCCTCACAGAGTACAACGTGAACACGGTTTTCTCCCGCTAATATCGCGTGACGTCACAGGTGAAGCAAACGACAATCCGCTACATCTGTCGGGATCTCCCGAGACGCTTCAACGATGTTTAATCGAAGAAACGGAGGTCTCCGCGCACTCGCCGTGCTTCTGCTCGTCGCTTCGACTAGAGGTGAGTGGCCAATAGGGAGTCGAGCGTGGACGCTCGCTGTAATGGCGTCCTCCTAATCGCGACACGCTCGGTCGTTTACGTCCATACTTTTCGTACACACACAACACACATATATATATATATATATATATATATATATACACATGTTTCTCGTTGCCTCGCGAATTTTTATCTGCTCGAGAAATAAAGGGCAATGCGAAATTATTAATTCAGCGGATCGGGTCGGAGGGATAGCGGAAAATTTGAAACGTCGAATCGAAAGCTCGCGTCAGCGCTACTTGTTGAATTCACCTGACGAATCGGCCCTCGTGACGCGCCGCCATTTTCCGTTCGGCTTTCGCCCGGCTCGCGAGCCAAATCCGTCACAGCCTTTTTATCGTTCTACTCTATGACTATATATATATATATATATATATATATATATTTTTTTTTTCAATTTAAAAAATATATTTACGTATATATGTTTTGCATGTTGGATTCCCGCATGGGAAATATATGGGCGTTAGATATCGAGCGAAAGGATGAGCTTGACGAATTTGCCCAATATTTTTCACCGCTTCCACGTATTTCGGTGCTTTGTATACCACGTGACGAACCGATGAAATGTGTATCGATATTGCAAAAAAAAAAAATGTTTTTCAGACCAGGCAGGAACTCGCTTTTATAGGATTTTAATATAAATTTATTATTTTACACGGGACAATGGACGCTTTCAGCGGAATTGTGAGCGGGGATGAGAAGTGGGGGTTATCAGGGTCGGGGGAGAAACGCCGTTCGGCGCTGTTGCACGGGATTTGCGATGAATTTCTCACCGGTACGTTGTCCCAGTGAAACGACAAAATGCAACGTTTTTCATTATTCTTTTTTTTTTGTCATTATTTAGAAAATATTTTTGATTCCTTTCGCATGAGAAATTTTTAATTAATCTACAAACCGTTGTTTTTTTGTCATTCACTATTTTTGTTTTTTTTTTCGCTATTCGGACGGAATGAACTTAGGATTAATTTTACACAAAAAAATACTTTCGACGGTAGGCTCTGCGTAATTTTTTTTTTCGCTGCACGATACGGTTTCTTTTTTTTTTTTCAACGCTTTCACGGACACGTCTTTTATCGAGATAAGCGCAACGGTCCTTGACCAAAATTTGCTCGCTTCTGCGACAGCGCTGCCGGGCCGGAAGCAACTTTTTTTTTTTGCAACGGCCCTCGACACCAATGCAAAAGGGATTTTTTCATAAAAATTTCGCTCCTCCGCAGACACTCAGTAAAATATAATGAAATTCGAAAAAAAAAAACAGATTATAATTTTGAAAACAACTACTGAGTTTTATCATTTTTAAAATAATTATTGAATTTTGAATAATTACTGATTTTTGAATAATTACTGATTTTTGAATAATTACTGATTTTGAATAATTACTGATTTTGAATAATTACTGATTTTGAATGATTACTGATTTTGAATAATTACTGATTTTGAATAATTACTGATTTTGAATAATTACTGATTTTGAATAATTACTGATTTTAAATAATTACTGATTTTAAATAATTACTGTTTTTTAAAATAATTACTGATTTTTAAAATAATTACTGATTTTTAATAATTACTGATTTTCAATAATTACTGATTCATCAAATTCGCGAAAAAATAAATTGTCAAAAATTACTCGTCACGAGCTCAACGCAAAAAATATTTTCGACGATAAATTTCTCCCAATTTCTTTTTTCGCTTCACGATCCGGCTTCTCCCATTTTTCCGTCACGTCCTCCATCGAAATAAATTCTCGCACCTAACGTTCACGCGCCGAATTTTGTTGTTTTTTTTTTCTTTTTATTTTATTTTTTCACATTTAAAAAATTAATTATTTTTCGAAAATTCAATTCGAAGCTTCTTCGGTCCCGTTCGTTAACCGAGACGACTCGTTCGCATTATCGCCTCGAGCGCGCTCTCCTTTCGTTCCCCGTTATCAATATCGTACACGGACGCCCACCGATTGTTCACGTCGTTCGACTCAAACTCTCTCGGGCCTCGTCGATCGGTTTTCCATTTTACATTCGATACTTTAATCGCCAATTTGTTTTACTCTCCAAGGCGCGTAATTCCGAAACTCCATCACGTTTCTCAAGGTGCACAGGTGGGAAATTCTCTCGAATCTCTTCTCGCCCTTCGACTTTTTCGCCACTTCCTCCCCGCCTCAATATACCGACTTCTGATCTCCATAAACATTCAACAAGTGCTCGTCGGTTGAGCTCGGTAGCTTCCCAAAAAGAAGACGAACTTTCCATCTTCGTTCAATCACTCGCACGAGAGTCGTCGATTTTTTTTATTTATTTTTTTCTCCCCGCCCGGCTGGTGTTTACCGGTGACGTAGAATGGTAGTTTTTGGGTCACGTGACACAAAAAAAAAATTCGAAGTTTCGTTCTTCGTTCAATCACTCGAACGAGAGTCTTCGATTTTTTTTATTTATTTTTTTTCTCCCCGCCCGGCTGGTGTTTACCGGTGACGTGGAATGGTAGTTTTTGGGTCACGTGACACAAAAAAAAAAATTCGAAGTTTCGTTCTTCGTTCAATCACTCGCACGAGAGTCTTCGATTTTTTTTATTTTATTTTTTTTCTCCCCGCCCGGCTGTTGTTTATCGGTGACGTGGAATGGTAGTTTTTGGGTCACGTGACACAATAAAAAAAATTCGAAGTTTCGTTCTTCGTTCAATCACTCGCACGAGAGTCTTCGATTTTTTTTATTTTTTTTTTTTTCTCCCCGCCCGGCTGGTGTTTACCGGTGACGTAGAATGGTAGTTTTTGGGTCACGTGACACAAAAAAAAAATTCGAAGTTTCGTTCTTCGTTCAATCACTCGAACGAGAGTCTTCGATTTTTTTTATTTATTTTTTTTCTCCCCGCCCGGCTGGTGTTTACCGGTGACGTGGAATGGTAGTTTTTGGGTCACGTGACACAAAAAAAAAAATTCGAAGTTTCGTTCTTCGTTCAATCACTCGCACGAGAGTCTTCGATTTTTTTTATTTTATTTTTTTTCTCCCCGCCCGGCTGTTGTTTATCGGTGACGTGGAATGGTAGTTTTTGGGTCACGTGACACAATAAAAAAAATTCGAAGTTTCGTTCTTCGTTCAATCACTCGCACGAGAGTCTTCGATTTTTTTTATTTTATTTTTTTTCTCCCCGCCCGGCTGGTGTTTATCGGTGACGTAGAATGGTAGTTTTTGGGTCACGTGACACAAAAAAAAAATTCGACGTTTCGTTCTTCGTTCAATCACTCGCACGAGAGTCTTCGATTTTTTTTATTTTATTTTTTTTCTCCCCGCCCGGCTGGTGTTTACCGGTGACGTATAATGGTAGTTTGTGGGTCACGTGATCCGCGTTTGGTGTTAACAGGGCCGTTTCCTACCGAAAATTTTCAATCTAAAATTTTAAACTTTCTACCGATTCACCAGATCGTTTTAGAAACATTAATAATTTAATTTTTTAAATAAAATTTTCTATCGTCGAAACAATTTTAATGCCACGAATCTAAAGTAATAGAAATGCGAGGAATCAAATGTTAAAGAGACAGCCATGTTTCTATTCGTACATGCATATTTAAAGACATTATTATTATTATTATTATTATTATTATTATTATTATTATTATTATTATTAAAATACACTGTCTTGGCAGCGTCGAACGATTTGGTGCAACGGGACACATTGGAAATATCCTGCCGTCTCAAGTGCCACGGAGATTCGCATCTGTCGCGAGTAGTCTAACAACAAATCCGACGTAATGTCTCACTTCCCTCTGGTCACTAAAGTCGACGTTCAATTGAGATATAATTCGTGACTATGTAACTCATCTATGTGGATGCGGTTGGAGCTGAGAGTCGCGATGAAAGGGTCGGGACTGCCGAACGTTTGAGAAACTCGAAGGGAGCGATTTGGACGAGATTGCCGATTTAAATTCGCCCAGGATTTCCCGAGTGAGAGAATAATGTCGGTGATATTTTTTAGATTCTTTTTTTGACCGCATTGAGTTTCTTTGATGCGTCATGTTTCGGCAGAGTTTCACTTCCGTTTGGTGATTAAAGACGACGTTCGATTGAGTCGACGAAAGATTTGAGCAAAGAGGCGAAAAAAATAGTCCGCTGGTTGCGGCTCAAAGATTTTTCAATTTGTTAATCGTTTGGATTGTCGCGACCAAAATGTTTCGGTGACTCTGAGATATTTCGTTCGACCAACCGAATTTAGTTGAATTTTCAGTTGAATTTTCGGTTGAATTTTCAGTTAAATTTTCAGTTGAATTTTCAGTTGAATCTTCGGTTGAATTTCCAGCAGAATTTTCAGTCGAATCTGCAGCCAAATATTTTTGAGTATTCAGCAGAATCCAAAGTCGAATCCCCAGTTGATCGATCTGCAGTTGATTCTCATCCGAGTCCTCGGTGGATTTTCAATCCGAATTCTTACGTTGAATTTCATTTGAATTTTTCGTTGATCCAATCGAATTTTTTTTTCATCGCTGCGCAGCCAATCCCGCGACGAAAGCTCAGAGCCGAACTTTTCACCCTCCTACCGGATTCCCGAGCAATCAAACAATTTTCCAAATATTTTCATTCTTTCCATCACACGATTTTTCACTTTTTTTTTTTTTCCCTCCAACGACAAGCTCGCGTTTCTCTTTGACGTTCCCGCAGCGCTCGTTCCCTCGTCGGCGTTCCGGCGAGTCAATGGCCGCACCTATGGGGTACAAATCCCGTGCTTAATTTTAGAAATCGTCAGTCTGAGCTCCTGACTTCTCGAGTCAACGTCGTCTTTCTGCGTCGGCCGTCGGGCAATCGGGGTGGTCCGAGCCGCGTTTCTGCTCCAGCATGTCGACGTCCGACCGCGTAAGTCGGCGCTGCCTCACCGTGACCAAAGTGCCGGGTCCGAGCCACCGAAAGAGCTTTCCATCTTCACTTTTTTTTTATTCCCATTCCCCTGCGTCTTTCCCGTCGCGCCGAGGCTAATCCAACCGTCGGACGGTCTCGCGACGGGGACATTTTTTTTTTTTTTTTTTTTTACAAATACAAACGAGCCGAGTTCTCGAGAGAAAGACACGTGGATTTAACGCGTGTGGATACGATCGCTCGGTATTAATGCTCGAACATCAATCCTGCTCCTCTCCTATATATATATATGTGTATTAGGGCGTTTGAGAATTTTTTTTTTCTTTTTTTTCTCTCGGAACCAGGATTAATAATAACTTCAACTTTGATCTCGAATAACTTTTGAATGAGTCGATTAATCGAAAAACGATACGAGAACTTTTTTGTAGAGCGTTCAATTCTCTATAGAAATAGCCGATGGTAATCGCAGCGCAATTTATGGTTCGTCAGTTACAAAAATCGGAGTAAAAAGAAAAAATTTTCCCGTGTTATTCTTATGGGAAATCGAAAAGTGCGATGCGCACATTCTCAATATTAATATTAAGGGCTCATATTTTCAGAGGCCTATTCTGGCATCTGAACGAAACTTTTGAGCTTGGTTTCGAGTAAAAAAAAAATATATATATTTTTTTTAAACGCCCTAATACACATATACATATATACATATTTGAAAAAATAAAATAAAATATATTTAGATATTTATATATATATATAAAAGTCAGTGATTTGTAATAACGTTAATTAATTTCGACGAGTTACAATAAAATTTCGTAAAATTCCGTAGACAATCGTTGAATCGTGTGAAGCAGTGAAGCTTTGAATTTCATTTATTTTTTCCACGAATAATGTGTAGTCATTTTTTTTTTTTTTTTTTTTTTTTTTTTTTTTTTTTTTTTAATACTCGGACTTCGGTTTGCTTAGCGCATGAAAAAAAAAAAAAAAACAAAAAAAAAAACGGAAGACGCATGGTTAATCCTTTTTCCCGGTTCATCGGAGCTCCGCTGTGTGTACATTTATGTATATTTGCGTGTGTGTGTACGTGTGTGTGTGTGTGCGTGTGTGTGTGTGTGTGTATTTATGCGTGTACGTGTCTATAGGAGAAGGGTCGTTGGCGTAGCCATAACGAAGCTCACACACGCGTAGGTACGCGCAGGTATGCGTGTTTCGGCCCCGGGAGAATTTCACTTTGATGTCCACCGGCGTGGACGAGCCCGACGCGTAATTACGCGAATTCCAAAATCCGCGATAGTCCAGTCCGCTCTCGTTACCTTTCTCTTTCCGTCTATCGTCTGTCTATCCCTTTGCTGAGCCAGCCGCGGAACCCGCGACGGCGTACTCGCACGCGCGCCGGTTCGATAAAAAAAAATCCACCCTGCGATTCCGGTCCGCGGCACCGGACGAGCTTTTGGAAGAAACAAAATAATTAAAAGAAAAAAAAAAAAAAAAAAAAAAAACGTTTAAACAAAAGCGGAAAAGCAAAGTCGCGGGTGGCGCGACCCGGCGAGATGGGATTCGATGATGTAATAGGAGAACAAAAAAAAAAAAAAAAAAAAAAGAGCGTTCTGTACTTTGTCGCGTGAAATCGCGGGTCGAACCGATTCGATTTAAAAAAATCGCGCATCGAGCTCTCCAAAGCTCATTCGATCCAACGATTATTTCCCGTATTTCTCTCCCTTCGACTCCAATAAATTACTTCGTTTCCATTTTTTTTTGTCGCTTCATTATCGTTATTTTTTTTTATTTTTTTTTTTTAATTTTTCTATTTTTTTTTTTTTTTTTTTTTTTTTTTTTAATTACTTCATTATTATAAAAGCTAGCGTGCGATTTTCATCTGGAGGACGATTCGAGATCGTGGAAGGGAAAAAAAAAACGATAAAACGATGATGTAATAGGAAAAAAAAAAAAAAAAAAAAAAACGAAAAAGAACGTTCTGTACTTTGTCGCGTGAAATCGCGGGTCGAACCGATTCGATTTAAAAAAATCGCGCGTCGAGCTCTCCAAAGCTCATTCGATCCAACGATTATTTCGTGTATTTTTCTCCC
Source organism: Listrodromus nycthemerus (assembly GCA_963978505.1). Classification (NCBI taxonomy): domain Eukaryota; kingdom Metazoa; phylum Arthropoda; class Insecta; order Hymenoptera; family Ichneumonidae; genus Listrodromus; species Listrodromus nycthemerus. The sequence goes on along the minus strand of OZ021679.1, from coordinate 25,912,462 downwards.
TTCGACTCCAATAAATTACTCCGTTTCCATTTTTTTTGTCGCTTCATTATTGTTATTTTTTTTTTTGTTATTTTATTTTATTTTTTTATTTTTTTATTTTTTAAATTTTTTTTATTACTTCATTATTATAAAAGCTAGCGTGCGATTTTCATCCGGAGGACGGTTCGAGATCGTGGAGGGGAAAAAAAAAAACGATAAAACGGAACGGAAACGCAAAGTCGCTGGGGCGCGATAGTGGAAGGGGCCGGGGGGCGGGGAGGGGGTCGATAAAATGTGGAAAACGAAGAAAAAAAACGAGCGTTCTGTACTTTGTCGCGCGAAATCGCGCGTGGAACTAATTCGATAAGTGCACGTATGAACGGTCGCACCGTTCATCCGATTAATGGATTTTTTTCTTTCGAACATTCTTTGAATTGCGATGCTTTATTTTAGCATTTTAAAAATTAAATAAAAAAAAAAACAACGTTATTTTGGCATTTTAAAAATTACACGGAAATTTCGGGTCGCGGGACTTGGTCGAGCCTTTGAAAGGAATTTTTTTTTTCTTTTCAAAGATGTTTTTTGTTTTTGTTTTTGTTTTTTTTTTTTCAAAGGAACTCGGACGCGCAGCCGGCAAAATAATTTATTTCACTGGCGGCCAGCGAGTAAATATTTTTTTGATCGAGATCCATGTTAATCTATAGAAAATAAACATTTATTCAGATAAGATAAATATTTATCCGACCGGAAATAAATATTCACTGGAGCCAAATGAATATTTATTTAAACGAAACAAATATATATTGGATGAGCTGGCATCAAATAAATTATGTAACAGGGTGTAAAGGGGAATGATTCGATGAAACGACTAAAAAAAAAAAAAACCCCCCGAGTACTCTGCACTCGCGTCCAATCACAAGAGTGCTAATGCCACAAGCGCGAGGCGTGACAAAACGTTTGTACACATCATCCAATGTATCGACTCTTTCTTAAAAAAAAATAAATTAAAAAAAAAATGTATGCATACATATATACATATATACACACGTTTCACGATTATAATTCCGTTTAATATTGTACGATTAAAATTCCCTTTGTCAATTCATCGTTACTCGAGCTGTCCCGATATTTCGAAACGAATATTTCCCTGATTTTCTATCAAAAAAAAAAAAAAAAAAAAATGTATGCATATACAGTAGGGGGCAATTGAAGTGGAACAAAGTGTTTTTTCGCGATCTCGGCGACAATTTGACCGATTTCGAAAAACCAAAAATATACTTTCTTGCAAATTTAATAACTTTTCGAATGCGACCAGTCCCATCCCGATCGGTTAAGAATTGGGCGATTTAAAGGGGGTGTACCGAATCGATGCAAATCGGTGTTTCGCGGAAACGCCGAAATTTGCTATTCGCGGTTATCGAGCACCCTCAAAACCAGTAGCAATCGAAAGAGCATCTCTTGGCGTGCAGAAAACACACCAAGCCAGTCCCAATCGGATGACTCCAGGAGGAGATATGGGCCCCGGAAGTTAAAAGGGTTTTTGAGACTTTGCTCGCAAAGTTCTTGACGGATCCTTTTGAAATTTGTCATGGGGTCGTTTTTTAACATGCTCTCGAACCTCACTTAAGTACCGACACGAAAATTGCTCGCGAAGATGATTTTCCGGACCTTGCGTGCGCGCGCCTTCTCGTTCATGCGAACTTTTATCATGAAAGGAAAAAAATGTCGAGATTGAGAGTATGTTCACCTTAAAGAGGATGTTTCAACGATCAAAATGCGTCGCCGATCATTATCGGGAACACCTTACACGAAAAATGGGAAAGTTTTGAAAAATGAGGACGAAATCTTGAAATTTCGCGATCTTGGCTCTACGCGTTCCACGGAGCGATTCAACTGTTTATTCCAGGGCCGAATCGGGTGGAGCCGATAGTGGCGAAAAATCCTCTCTCCACGAGATCTCAGTATTATCGCAGTATTGACAATCGTCAACGATACACAATTTATCGTTAACAATAATGTTTATAAACATTTGTTGATTATTGTTTATTGCCAAAAAAAAATTATTACAACACGAGAACAATGAAAAAAAAAATTGTAGAAAAAATCTTTGCACTAGCCAATCGCTCGAATAAGCAATTGTTGTTTACGATGAATGCCTAAACAATTTCTTTACAGAAAAAATGCTCTCCTGTGCCGTGCATCTCGTGAAAAAAACGAGTTAGACGAATCGAGCGTATCGGATTATCCGAATTTTTTTTCTCTTTGCAATCCTACCGTTTTCACTAAATTCGAGCATTCTCTAACAATCGAAAATTTATTGTTAACAATAATGTTCATCAAAATTTGTTTGTCAGTTTTAATGCAAAAAAAAATTATTACAACATGATAACGAAAAAAAAAATGGTAAACAAAATCGTTGCACTCGCCAGTCGTCCAATTAACTAATTAACAATTGTTTACAATTTTTTTTTCGTTCTCATGTTGTAATAATTTTTTTTTGCATTAAAACTGAAAAACAAATTTTGATGAACATTATTGTTAACAATAAATTTCCGATTGTTAGAGAATGCTCGAATTTAGTGGAAACGGTAGGATTGCAAAGAGAAAAAAAATTTGGATAATCCGATACGCTCGATTCGTCTAACTCGTTTTTTTCACGAGATGCACGACACAGGAGACCATTTTTTCTGTAAAGAAATTGTTGAGGCATTCATCGTGAACAACAATTGCTTATTCGAGCTATTGGCTAGTGCAAAGATTTTTTCTACAATTTTTTTTTTCGTTGTTCTCGTGTTGTAATAATTTTTTTTGGCAATAAACAATAATCAACAAATGTTTATAAACATTATTGTTAACGATAAATTGTGTATCGTTGACGATTGTCAATACTGCGATAATACTGAGATCTCGTGGAGAGAGGATTTTTCGCCACTACCGGCTCCACCCGATTCTGCCCTGGAATAAACAGTTGAATCGCTCCGTGGAACGCGTAGAGCCAAGATCGCGAAATTTCAAGATTTCGTCCTAATTTTTCAAAACTTTCCCATTTTTCGTGTAAGGTGTTCCCGATAATGATCGGTGACGCATTTTGATCGTTGAAACATCCTCTTTAAGGTGAACACACTCTCAATCTCGACATTTTTTTCCTTTCATGATAAAAGTTCGCATGAACGAGAAGGCGCGCGCACGCAAGGCCCGGAAAATCATCTTCGAGAGCAATTTTCGTGTCGGTACTTAAGTGAGGTTCGAGAGCATGTTAAAAAACGACCCCATGACAAATTTCAAAAGAATCCGTCAAGAACTTTGCGAGCAAAGTCTCAAAAACCCTTTTGACTTCCGGGGCCCATATCTCCTCCTGGAGTCATCCGATTGGGACTGGCTTGGTGTGTTTTCTGCACGCCAAGAGATGCTCTTTCGATTGCTACTGGTTTAGAGGGTGCTCGATAACCGCGAATAGCAAATTTCGGCGTTTCCGCGAAACACCGATTTGCATCGATTCGGTACACCTCCTTTAAATCGCCCAATTCTCAACCGATCGGGATGGGGATGGTCGCATTCGAAAAGTTATTAAATTTGCAAGAAAGTATATTTTTGGTTTTTCGAAATCGGTCAAATTGTCGACGAGATCGCGAAAAAACACTTTGTTCCACTTCAATTGCCCCCTACTGTATATATACATATATACAAGTTTCATGATTATAATTCCGTTCAATACCGTACGATTAAAATTCCCTTTGTCAATTCATCGTTACTCGAGCCGTCCCGATATTTCGAAACGAATATTTCTCTGATTTACTATAAAAAAAAAAAAATAAAAAAATTTATACATACATATATACATATATACACGCTTCATGATTATAATTCCGTTCAATACCGTACGATTAAAATTCCCTTTGTCAATTCATCGTTACTCGAGCCGTCCCGATATTTCGAAACGAATATTTCCCTGATTTTCTACAAAAAAAAAAAAAAAAAAAAAAAAAAAAAAAAAAAAAAAAAACGAACCACCAAACCATAAAACGCCCGAAAGAAGAACAAAAATTTAAGCGTTCCGCACTCGCGCCCAATCGCACGAGTGCTAATTCGATTCGTGCGAGGGGCACAGAAAGGGTTGCACCCTCGATCCGATCCATCGACTCTTTCTTCTTCGCTCCTCCTTCCATTCCCTTCCTTCCTACAGAATTTTTTTTCAAATACATATACACACACATATATATATATATATATATATATATATTTTTGGTAATTTCGTACACTCCGTTCATCCGCGCCTGCCGCCCTTCCCACGGGTCGGAGCCCCTCGAGGAGTGTATACGTTACGCCACACTTCACCTGAATTGAAAGGCACGCGAGCGAACGCCGGGACGCGAACGCGGTTTGTTGTGCAGTCACGTGCGATTTGAAAGTTCGGTTGCCGCGAGAGCTCGCGCGCTCGCATTCGGCTCGGCCGTGACTCGACGCCCGTTGCCGACCCTCTCCGTCGTCCCGACAGAATCCAATGAGGATTGATAAAGAACGCGCGGGAAACGACGGGAGGAACAACGAAAAAATATCGGTGCGAGGAGGCGAAGGAGAGAACGGGGAGAATCGGCCGTTCGGTAACAAAACGCGAACGAGAGCTCGCGAAAAATAAAGCCGCTTTAATCGTGGGTCCCGGAGCGAGGAGGACACGAAACACGCCCGCGGAACAGCGCAAAGGTCCTTTTTTTTTTTTTTTTTTTTTTTTCCACCCTTGTTTCTATTTTTTCGCGTGTATTTGTAATTTTTTTTATTTTTTTTTTTTATTTTTTTTTCGACACCCGATCCGTCGTTATGGACGGTTCGGTTTCGAGGGGAGCGACGTCGCTTGTGGAGGATCATCATCGACTGATCGGGCAACGAGCCGACAATCTGCCGTCGATAGTCGCCCCCGATTTTTCTCGTCGCTCCGAAACGCGAGTTGGTTTTTTTTTTTTTTTTTTTTTTTTTTTTTTTTTTTTTTTTTTTTACGGTGGATCAACCGCGACCATCCGGGACGTTTCCGTGGGACGGTCGATTGACGATTCGGTATCGGCGTGACGCGACCATTTCGTTTCGATCCGTCGTATTCGGGATTTGGCGACGAGATTTTCGGCTCTCGGGAGCCGCGAAGCTCGTCAACCGAGTTAATAAATGCGACCCTCGCGAGGCGACGCGGACCGGCACCGTGAACCGATGTATTTGCGCGGCGATGAGCGTCGACATACGTACGAATTACCGCGCGTCCACGCTGCGCGTCCATCGGGCGATCGCGTGCGGAAACGCGCGGACGGTGAAAAAAAAAAAAATTAAGATTTTCAGAACGGAAAAGACGCGCTTCGTCAATTTTGAAAATTTAAATCAAATCTCAAGTGTCGCATTACCTGTCTGACGTCACACACGATAGTAAAGTAAAATTTTCAACCCGGAAGTCACGGAATTCCGTGAACAAAAAAAATCTCACCCGACGACGTGATCGACCGGGATATTTAGGCTAGCAATTTTTCGAAATACTAACAGTATTTAAAATAAAAATAAAAAACAACCACTCAATCTTCCGACCGGAAGTGATGTACAGAAATGACGAAAATTACTATCGAAAAAAAAAAAAAAAAAAAAAAAAAAAAAAAAAAAAAAAAAAAAAAAAGAAAACAAAATCTAGATTTTCCGAACGGAAAAGACGTGCTTCGTAATTTTTTTTTTCAATTCAAATCAAATATCAAGTGCCGCATTACCTGTCTGACGTCACACGCGATAGTAAAAAAAAAAATGTTCAACCCGGAAGTCACGGAATTCCGTGAACAAAAAAAATCTCACCCGACGACGCGATCGAGCGGGATATTTGGTCCAGGAATTTTTAAAAAATACCAAAAATCTAAAAAAAAAAAAAAAAAACCAAAAAAACGAAAAAAAAAAAGAAAAAAAGAAAATGAGTTTCGTCGAACCGACGAGCCGTTAATGTGTATTGGCCACGCGCAACCGAAGATAGGTGGCGTGGGGGGAAGGGTTCGTCGAGGCTCGGAAACTGTCCCGAGTGTGTGGGATCGACGATGTCGGCTCCCGTCTGCCCGATAATTAATATCTCGTCGTTCAATTCGAGACTCGACGGTGGTCCCGTCGATTTCCCCTCGTCGCGGCGTTCCGCACGGGAACGACGCGCTCTCGTGTGTACCGCGGCCACGTGTGTACATCGCCGGCTCGCCGTTGCTCCGAAACATTTCGTCGGCCACCGTCGCGCCTACGTTATATACACGCCGTTGCAATTTAACGTTACGATGCCGGTGATAATTAATACGGCATCGCTTGATTTAAGCCCCTGAAATACGAGGGAGCCCGCGCACAACTACGCTTCCACGTTGCCGCCACACTTAACCAACGTGTACGCAAACCCCGTAGAACGTTAACGTCACCGGCGCACCGGCAACCGAGCGGCATCCACGAATTTAAACGACACGACGAAAATTCCCTCGCACCGCTCGCCGAAATTCGTAATTCGGCACATTTATTATATTACGTGTTTAATTATATATATTTTTTTTTTGTGTGTGTGTGTGTGTGTGTGTGTGAGGAAGAAATTATCGGACAAAGTTTTTGATTACGAAGCGAAGGGAACACACCGCCAAATTTTTACGTTTTAAGGAAACTCGGTGAAACTCGAAACTTCGTACGTTTCGAGACATTTTAGAGAGAGATTTGTACGTTTTGACAAATTTCAGTGGTAAATTTGTAGGTTTTGATAGATTTCAGGGGAAAATTTGTAGGTTTTGATAGGGTTTCAGTGAAAAATTTGTTCGTTTTACAAAGTTTTAGTGGTAAATTTGTAGGTTTTGACAAGTTTCAGTGAAAAATTTGTACGTTTTAAGGAAACGCAGTGAAAAATTCGTACGTTTTAACACATTTTAGAGAGAGATTTGTAGGTTTTAAAAAATTTCAGTGGTAAATTTGTAGGTTTTTATAAATTTCAGTGGTAAATTTGTAGGCTTTGACAAATTTCAGTGGAAAATTTGTACGTTTTAAGGAAACGCAGTGAAAAATTCGTACGTTTTAACACATTTTAGAGAGAGATTTGTATGTTTTAAAAAATTACAGTGGAAAATTTGTACGTTTTGACAAATCTCAGTGAAAAATTTGTACGTTTTCAAAAAAAACTAGCTTTTTCACAAAGCACCAGCTGTTCTCACAAAAAACTATCTATTTCTCACGCAGCTCGAATTTTCAACGGCCAGACCGACTAAATTAACGGCGCATTCCACGAGCAATATTTTCGACGTTTTTTCAACTGTTCGGTGAATTTTTGTCCCAATTTTTATTCCCGAAAAATACCCTCGTCAAGGAAACCGTCGATTCGTACGAGCCGCGGAGTTAATTCGTACCGAGACGCTGCACCGTTTGCCTTTTGGACCGCAAGCTCAAAGCCCGATTATTCGCATCCGCGTTTCGAGGCTTCTTGTGCCAATCACTGTGCCCCGGCCAAAAGAAAAATCGTCCGGCCGTCGCGCCGATCGCCCCCCCCCCGCCCCCGCGAGGGTCGATCGATCCTCGAAACCGGAAAAGCGAGTGCGGCAATCGCAAAAAAAAAAAAAAAAATGAATCGCAAAAAAAAAAAAACACTCTTCAACGTGAAATAAAGGAAACAAAATGAAGCAATCCTCTGTCGGTCTCGTGCGGAGGGTCCTTCTCTATGCGTCCGAGGAAAAAGTGTACACTCGAGGAGATTCACACACCCATGGGACAGCAAGTAGAAACGGTATTCGCTCGCCTCCACTCTTCGTTTCAATCGCATTGCCCCTTTCCATCGATGCATCATTGGACGTAGCTGGACATGGCTCGAGTCCCTTTCTCCTGTGCTTCGTACCCGTTTTTCTTCCGCTTTCGCTTAAACGTATATATATATATATATATATTAGGGCGTTTCAAAAAAAAAATTTTTTTTTTTTTCTCGGAACCAAGCTCAAAAGTTTCGTTTAGATGCCAATGTAGGCCTCTGAAAATATGAGCCCTTAATATTGATATTAAGTATGTGCGCATCGCACTTTTCGATTTCCCATAAGAATAAGACAGGAATTTTTTTTTTTTTTTTTTCCGGATTTTGTAACTGATGAACCATGAATCGCGCTGCAATTTCCATCAATTATTTCCGTAGAGAATTGAACGTTCTACAAAAAAGCGCTGATATCATTTTTCGATTAATCAACTCATTCAAAATTTATTCGAGGTCAAAGTTGAATTCCTTATCAATTTAGTCGTTCTTCTGAATTACCTGGCAAAAATATTGTTTTCGGAAAAAATTTTCCCCAAAAATTCAAATTTATGTGGACTAATACATTTTTAATTTGTCATAAGTTTTAAGTAATTAATTTATAATATTTGTTAGTTATGAACACGTATATGTTAAATAAAATCATTTGTCTGCTGGTCTGAACTATGAAAACGGCTAAATTAATAATGAATTCAACTTTGACCTTGAATAACTTTTGAATAAGTTGATTAATCGAAAAACGATACGAGAACTTTTCTATAGAGCGTTCAATTCTCTCCAGAAATAGTTGATGGAAATTGCAGCGCAATTCATGGTTCATCAGTTACAAAAATCGGAAAAAAAAAAAAAAAATTTCCTGTGTTATTCTTGTGGGAAATTGAAAAGTGCGATGCGCGCATTCTTAATATCAATATTAAGGGCTCATATTTTCAGAGGCCTACTTTGACATCTAAAAGAAACTTTTGAGCTTGGTTCCGAGAAAAAAAAAATTTTTTTTTTTTTTTTTTTTGAGCCGCCCCAATATATATATATGTGTGTGTGTTTCTGTGTATCTATAAATACGTGTGAACGAATATAGTTTATACAGGTAATTAATGTTCTCGCTTCATTCTCCATCGCTTTCAACCTCATTGGCACTTTTTTTTTTTTTTTTTAACACGCAAACTCGATGTATATAGAGACACGCTAGAATTTGCATAAAATTAAAATGCAACTGGGCTCGAAGTTTCCGCTACCCCTCCCCCCCCCCCCCCGTCATCCGCGCCCTTTCGAAAATGCGATTAAAATCAACGTTTAGAGTATATCCGACGTGACGCATAAGCGAGGGCAGAAGCACACGATATATGAGATAAAGGTGGGTGTATTCGTATATGTATAAATACATTGGGCGTTTCGCGTAAAATCGGTAATGCATGATTTAAAAATTAAAAAATTTTTTTGTCAATTTTTTCTACGAATCCGTGAGTGTTTTTTTTTTTTTCGGATTTATTTTTTGAGCTGAGTGCAATTTTTGAATCGTCATATTCTGGCGGCGGATTTTTTTTTTTAATCTGTATAATTGAGACTCTGTGAGTCGAATTGAGGGTTCTTTTTTCTGCTCGAAGAAAAAGCCCCGGACTCGAACGCTTCTTACGGAAACTCATCGTGTGCTCCAAAAAAAAAAAAAAAAAAAAAAAAAAAAAAATAAATAAATAAATAAAAAAAAAAAAAAAAGGAAAAATTAAAATGACAAGAGGGAGATCGCTATTAAATTTGTCGTCCCCTCATATCAATGCAATTTTTTTTACACGCCATTAAAAAAAAAAATCTCCGAGGCAGAAAAATGATTTTTGAATTATTTTTGATGGAAATAAAATTATCGAAAATATTCTCGTATCGATTTTGACGCGAAACGCCCCATATATGTGTATACCTTTGGCCGTGCAAAGTTCTCCGCTCGCGTGATGTCTGTCTCGCGATTTCTTTTTCTACATATATATATATATTTTTTTTTCCCTTTGGTTTCCACCCCCGTTTCGTGTACTCCATCATCTCCGTGCGGCGGGGCTCGTTGCACGAACATCCCGAGCGAGAGAGGCGAATATACACGCGCACGGAAAGAGAGACCGTTTCAATTTGCTTCCGGAATCTCTGACATTGATTGACCAATGCGATTATTCGAAATTATTGCGTAAACGCTTTGTGGCCGTGGCTCGATGCGGTTATCGTCCCCTTTAGACTTGGTTTCCTCACTCGTCCATACTCCGGCACGGTTTGTAATGGAATTTCCATTTTAACGCACACACCTTTATTCTCGCGCACCTGTATTTAACTGCTCGGCCATCCGGCGAGATTTACGACAGCGCGCCGCGCTGGCATTTTTTTCATTCCCTAATTAAACAGCCACATTGGTCTTACGACGGGACCTTAAAAAAAAAATACCAAAAAAAAAAAAAACAATTCTATCAATTATTTTTATTTATGTTTATTTCCGTTTGTTCGGCCAACCCGAACATCTCATCGTCGCTGTAGCCTCGAAATTTCAGCGTAAAAAATAAACTATTCGGCAGAGGTTTTTTTTTTTTTTTTTTCTTCCATTTTTACCAGAAAAAGCTGTAGGAATTCTCAAAATCGCGAAATTCCGTAATGGACGATCATCGAATGTCCGCTGACTCGTTTGATGAAGCGATACTTTGAAAGTTCAGCGTCGCTACGCGATGGGTTCTCGGCGACATGCGACGGTGTTCGTATATTAACTTGCATATCGACTTGACGCCAATACTCGAGGAAGCAAAACTCGATACAGAGTGCGGTTACGATGGTGGAAGTTGAACTCTTGCCGTTCGAGTTAAGGGACTAGTCCGCTTCTCTTTCTGTCCGACGGTATTGCGACACGTTGGGTACGTTTCGTGGTGGCGCCTGGAATAGAATTTTTCTACCCCCGTTCACTCGATCCCTACCATCGCTAAGTTGTTACGGATCGATCGGACTCGTGTTTCATACACACGACTTCGTGTCGCGGTGCAGCTTTGCAACAGCACTTATGAAACGCGATATCCGCCGGGGACCGATATAGGCTGTTGGTAACTCGCAGGGAAGACCGGGGTAAAATGGCGCTGCAGAGCAGAACGGGATGGTTTGAGGTAAAACGCCATTTTCCAATAATTTTGGGAAACCTAATTTTGTCCCAAGGAGACGTCTTTGGGACTTCAATATTGTGTCATCGTAGAGTGGAGTTGGAGTGGTCAGTGAGAAGTCCTCTTTATCCTAGCAATGAAATAGTTGGGTCTTTGTTCAGTTGTGTCAAACCTCCCATCTTTGTCCAGTTGGATTGGTGTAGAATTTTTGCCATGTTGAGTCGGGTCTACGCAGAAATGTGGGTGTGTCGAATCTGTGGCGCTTAGAGTCGGTCCTGGGTCGGATTTCATCATTGTGAATTAGCGATTCGTCAACCATTGTCGTGTGTCCAGTTGGTGTCGGATTTCGTTGTTTTGAGTTCACTGATGGTTCCAGTCTCGTCATGACGGGTTGATGTGTCCAATTTTCGAGTGTACGGCTGTGTCGAGTTGGCTCGTCATTCAGTTGGAATATCTTGAACCGAAGCACTGACCCAAAAGTTATTGGGACATTGCGTTTTGTCTCGTTATCCCGTTTTTGCCTCGCTGTGCCATTTTGCCTTCTTCGCCACTACGGCGATGCATTCAGCTATGTGCTCGTGCACGAAAGCAAATGTACTCTGTCGATGCTACGCGTCGAATAATCGTAATGAATTAATCCTTCGATTTCCTGGGGCAAGAGGTGCGCGCCTGTGCCAGGTAATCCCCGGTGCAGCCTTTGGAAATCGATCGTTGCGTGCGAGATAGCCGTGATTGCGGTCCAGACCTTACGAAACAGAGTACCTTGGACAGAACGACTCCACGCTGGTGGAGGAGCAATGCGACCAACACTGGGCTCTCATGAATTATAGATTGCCGATTGTTAATCCTCCGAACGGCGAGCTCCGAAAAGCACAACTGCTATCGGAAGCTCAGCTATTGAATCGTGCCTGTGCATTAGTTTCCTTCGTGAGGATACGTTGAGCGGGCGGAGAAGAAAACAATTTGCCAATGTGGTGGTGGCGTAACGCGCCAACATGGGAATTGGCTATTGCGAGCTGATCGGTTCAATCTCAAAGTTCCAAGTATCAACGGAGTAGTTTTGGTTCCTCGAAGAGGAAACTTTTCATTCCCGTGCGTGTTTTTTTGCGGACTGTCGTTTTTCGAATTTTTTTTTCAAACAACCGAATGACTCCTTTGGTTTTCACTAGGTTTATTTCAATTCCTATTGGTACCTCAGTCTATATTAACAACGACATCAAATTCTCCCTCACGATAGCTTTTCATTAACGGTCATAATCGCCAATGACCATTAATTCTCCCGGAATAATGGGATTTCCAAACTAATAAACCCTATCTCGCCGAGGGAATAACAAAATACTACTACGCATGCGCATAAGTTAATAATGATAGTATTTAACCCCTCTTCCTCGAGATAATCCACTTCAATGATGGGCCAATAGGCGATACATCCTTCCTGTCCCACGTCAAGAAACTGATTTTCACGGAGTACAACCTATGAAAACTGCAAATATCCTTTCGTCCTAAAGGAACTACGAAATGCAAAAGTGGCCGGGGTGATAGGGAAAGGGATTCGTTAGGTTCGGTCCCTACCGCATGCTCTCCAGATCCTACCGCACGTCCACCACCGCGTCACACCTGAAATCGTCCGGCAATAGCCGCGAGTTATCCGGTTACAGTCCGAACACGTTCCAGTCCCGTGTCAATACCTCATCACCTATAATTTTCACGGATAACCGTGTCCTTCCAGCACCAACAGCAATGGATCGATCCCAGTGGATCTTGCCCCTTCGTTCCATCCGTAATTGAAGGCTCCCTCGCTCCTGTTGCATGTAACCGGTCTACCGTTATCTACATTCTGCACCGTCGCACCGAGAAAGACGGTTTGTATCTCTATAGCGTCACCAGCTCGCACACGTTTGGTGGCTGGAGTACGATTGTGCAACGGAGACCAAAGCGTGGGCTCTCACCTCGGTTCAACGAATGCCGTTACGGAGAGAGAGAGAGAAGGGTATGTCGCACACAAGGAAACCTCTCCGACGTCTTTGTTCCAACACGGTGTTTCAAAGGGATGGTTGGACGCGGCGATCGGAGATAGAATCTATCCGTTTCCGTTGGAATGGTGTGGAGGAAGCCGGCGCGATGCGACTCTCGCTAAATGCGTCTCGTTGATTAACTCGCCGGAGGCGAACCGGACGGATGTACCTACGGACAGATAGACGGACGAAATACCCAGGGTAAACCGAGGAAGACCACGTTCACCCTGACCGACCCAGTCCCAACCGCACACGAAAGGCCTCCCTCATTCTCGCTGGATCTCACTCGGTTTCCACGCATTCCGCGTGTCCGACCCGTCCAAACTGTACCGCGTTCATCGACGATATCAGGATCCATCATCCGACCGGACCGGGCAGGATGAGGGTGAAAACCTGAATATTCGTAGGTCGGAGCGGAAGAGCCTGCCGGTGGCAGGTTGAAGGCGCAAGCTGGAAGGGCAGTTTAGGGGCAGGCGTACAACCGCGGATTCACCGAAAACCAATCGCGGGGATCGATAGATTGACGTACGAACGTTTAGGAACAACGTGGTCTGGCCAGTACGTTGAACAGGCTGCTGGCGAACGGGGATGATGCTCGGAAGCGAAGGTAGATCAGGATGGATGGGTGGATGTTGTGAGACGATAGCCGTGCACAAGAGAGAAACAACGGGGCCACGCGCCGACAAGGATTCTCGTAACCCTGTGCACTGCCGATCTCTCCTGTTCGTCATTGGTGATCCAGCGGGTTTCCGAGACCGAGGATGGCGCGTAGGGATCGAAAGCGGTTTCATGGTGATCCGGGCACACAGTCCGGATTTCGGAACGAGGGATCCATAGAGATTCTCTGGACGGACCTGAGGGAGGGTTGCTTTGTTGTGCGGATAACGTTATACGGCTAGTCGGGTCGGTGGGGAGTTGGTCTTTCGGCAGAAAACTTCTGTATTACCCAGTGATTACTGATAACAGGTAATAGGATGAGGACACTTGTGATTGGGCCTACCCAAACTGATGACTCTGGTGGGAGCGACACTGGATGAAGTTGAGCCAAGATTAGGTCCTTGGTTCTTGGCGATGTTGCTGGATGCAAGATTTCCGTGGTGCCATCAACGGTCGGTCATGGCCAACCGGAGCCGGGACAATGAAGCAGTCGGATCATAGACCAGAAACGTTGCCAAAAATAATTCAAGATCATATCGACCTTGAGAGAAAAAGAAGCATCAGAATCGCACGAGGCAAAAGCAACTGCGCCAGGGATGTTTCATGAAGTCGGAAGGAACGGGAAGGCCAGAAGTGCCGAAAAAGTTCTGGAAAGCCATGAATCTTAATGCCTTCGAAGTCCCGAAAGTTTCCATGACGACCGATGAAATATGATTCGCTTAAAAACAAAAAAAGAGATGGGCGGGTTGAGAATCGAACCTGCTAGTCGATAAATATGATTCCTCCGAACGAAGTCTCCCCGTTTTCGAAGTCTATATACGCAGGAGCACTGCAGGGCACCCCGACCGATCGAAGAGACTGGGAAAGAGTAGGGCATTGCTTTCTCGGCTCTAGGTGCTTTTCCTCGAGATTCCGCAAACTCCTTCTCGCCAACTTTCACCGTCTCTCGTTTTCAACTCCCCCCCCCCCCCCCCGTTCAGGCCGCGAGCTCGCGGCGTCGCGACGCGCACTCCAATCGACGCCTGGCGCGATGCTGAAACTTTGCACTCGGATCGTCAAAGGAATAAGCACCAGGCGGTGAAATTAGGTGGGAGACGAGGGAGACGAAAAACGCCAGCAGGCTTGAACGCAGCAACTGCGCTCTGGCCAATGTCTGTATGTATGTTTGTACAGAAGAGCGGGGTAAAATGGGAGCGCGAGTTACCAAGAGACAACGAATCAATGTGTGGTTCCGTTAGAGCGTGATGCAAAACGGGTTTGAAAATCCGGACGCGTATTTGGGATAAAGTGGACTTATAAAAATCATTGTTAAATGAAGTTTCGCTTCGACTGTCCGGTTTCCCCCCCCCCCCCCCCTCTGTGCCATTTTGCCCCTGTATCCTCCACGTGTATTCTCGCTACATAATGGCGTATAGCTGGCACTTTACAACCGCTCCCGACTAATCGCCGGGGTGAAAAACGCACCAGTGACTGCGATCAACGCTCCTTTTTCCTTCACGTCGCCATCTTCGCCCTCTTCGCGTCGACACGCATCGTCACTCGTCATTTATTTCGATGAGGAGCGAACTGCTTGTGATTTTTCAAACGATGCTGCCTCGCAGCTTTTCTTCCTCCTCCATGTACAAGAAGAACAAAATATGTGATGAGGCTGAGTCCGGGGAACCGAGAGGGACGAGGAGCCCAACTGGCATTCAAAGAGAGGGTGAAAGTCGGACTGGGTGGAAGAAGCAAAGGAGGTCGGTGTGTGGGTTGGGGAACGGAGTGTGAAAGGACCAACGCTTCTTTCGACCCTCTAAGTTTCCGGGGACGAACTCACTGAAGAACCCGCGGAGACGGCTCTCCCGTGGGATTTGATTTTAATTGCGCGAAATTTCGTGAACGCTCCCGCGCTTTCTTTGCAAAATCACGCCTCGCGTCGTTCTCAACTCCGATCGTTTTTTACGTCCCGTTTTTTTTTTCAGCGATCTTACACCCTCCTCGACGCGTACGCTCCCTTGGGCTCTCATCGAAAAACGCTTCCACGTCGAGAAACGCCGTCAACATCGTTCCGCTGTAGAGGAAGTTTCTTGAGTTATGTTTTTTTTTCTTTTTTTTTTTAGGTTGGGTTTGTGCATCGAACAAAAGTAAGTTGATCAATTTTTTGCCCCCCTCGTTGAGGAAGTCTATACGAGTAATTGCGACAAATCAGGTAGCCATGTGCAAGTTTCATCGAAACTTTGCGACAGGAAAATTTTGACGTCTCATAAAATGAAAATTTCGACAATGACGTTGATTTCACGTCGTGAGGGAGGTCAAATGAGTAGCGAATATCCCTCGAACCGTCGACGATTATTTCGTCCCGCGTGTTGACCATTCTTCCACCAGAGAGAACTTTCCCGTCCAACGAAGCAACAACGTTTCCAATTCCGGCTCAACATTAATTTCCTCATCGTAGAATCCCGCGCGAAAGGTCGCGAAGTTGACGAATTCAACTTTTTCATCATCAAAGCTGAGCTACCGATCTCTTCCCGTATCCGTTGATGAAATTTCCAGTGCACTCGACGGGAAGCCACGCACATAAGTTTCCGTGCCTGAAACGCCCGTACTTTTCATACGGCTTTCATTTTACTCCCGGGAGGACGAGGCAGGTTGGAGATCGCAGCCGTGATTATTAAGTTCCGCATGGGCCGATATTAAATTTGTGTGAGTTTGCGAGAGTGACTTTCGCGAGTACGGGAGACTCGAAGCTTTGTGAACGTTCAATGGGTAACCATGGTGACCCATCCCTCGGTCTGCGGAACCAGAAACGCCACCAGGAGCAGCGATGCTCCTGGGTGGTTCGAGGTTGGTGCTGGCTCCGTTGCTCGTTCACTTCGACACTATAGGGGTGGTGTAACACACGGTGAGATAGGGCACGGCTGTAGGTGGAGGAGCTTTGGGTGGTTGGCGGCAATCATTAGGTTGATGCGCACTTGCCGTATGCCCAACGGTTGGAGATGTTAATTAGTTTGATTACGGTTACGCGGAGAACGACCGCGGTGACTGGGAGAGGGTAGCTGGGGGAGCACGAGGAGCAAAAGCGGAGCGCCAGGAAAAGAAAACGGCTTGAGGACAGGCGGTGAGTTCGGATTGGTTTGGGCAGAGGAGAAGCCGGAGAACGATATTAAATAGTGCTCTCTGGGTTGCGTTTCCAAATACACGGCTGCAAACGCAGTGCGGAGTTAATGAATGGGCTTGGTTAAAAAAAAAAAAAACACAAAAAAAAATTGAAGGTTTTTCGGAGGGACGTATTCTCCCCGGCTGGTCGTTCGTTAGGGGGTTTCATTGAAATTACAGTTTTGGTGTTTGCCCGGAGTACACGGGCTATCAATGTCTCTCGAATCGAAATTAATACCTCGCCCGGAGCTGCGCGAGGGAGGTGGGCGGGGACGCGGGCTAAATCGTATTGTTCGGAGGTCGGACGATCGATGAGGCTGTTAATAAAATGGAACGTTCGTGATTGTCGCCCAGGCGATTCGCGCTTCCTTTGTCGGACCATCGGTATTCCTTCAGAGTCTCAGCAGTCCGAGCGTTCATTCGTTCTCTTTTACTCATTGTTGCTGGCTTGAGATTGTTCAGTTCGAAATGGGATCGTGTCGCAGTCGTTTAGGGACATGCGGGGCAAAATGGTCCGGCTGTCTTCGCGACACTACACCGGTACGAGTACGTTGCTCGTGTCCGCGCCACTCTCCTCAACATTTCGCCACCTTTCCTATCGTTTCCTCAAGTTTCACTCATGAACTCGGATCAGCTCGTGCTTAGCTTCGGATTCTCATCAGAAATCAGACGAATGCCGCACTCCGCTAGTTTCTTCCTTTTGGGCCATTTTTTTCAGCCAGTTGGAATTTTGGAATTCTGGCTGAAAATAATTGGCTAGCTGGCAAAGTTGGTGTGACGGTCTTCAGACCTTTCAATACTCACATTCGTCTACCCACTAAAATGGCATAATGAGCGTCAGGATTGTTGCTAAAACCAGCCTATTTTTTTCACTCTTTTATTATCATTATTATTTTTTTTTTATTATTGAGTCGTTGCAAACGAGGCACGAGGGTTTCCCTTCGGGCCGTCTTGTGCTCAGGCTGGTCTAACGACGCTCGATAAACGAAGTATTCTCGTAACGGAGGTAACCGAGACTTTCCCCATTGATACCCTTACCACGCGTTGACGTAACCATGGAGATGTATCTTCATCTGGCGTTGATGCGCGGCTCGAGCTGGCCAGGGTCTCGAAAATCACCGGTCCGGCTCTCGCCGTCTCTCATTGAAAGTTCGGGAGCGCGGCCGATAATCGAGCCGGCGAACGGACTCTCGCCTCGACCGGGCGCGAGTGTCAGATGTCAATTAGTTTGATTACCGTATCGTGAATGCCGGAGGGATCCACACGGTCCGCCACGCAACTCATCGGCCCGTCCAGGAGAATCCATTATTGCCACGTCCGATTCCATCGTAACCGCGGAGTTTCATCCCAGGCAACATCTGAACGGCCTTTCGATCATCCTGAAATATCCATCGGATTCATTAATCGAATCCTGATCGAGGCTTTCGCCATCCCACAACGGACTCCGATGAGGTCCGGACCAGAGGTGGAAGAAAAGAGAAGTGGATAAACACAACTTACTCCCCCGGATCCGAGATGAAAATAATGGATTCATCTTCGAGTCAGAGGCCTCGCGTCTCTCAGACTCCTGAATTCACTCTCGCTGCACTCGTGCACCGCGGATGCAGCGAAGTTACGAATCGAGTGGGAGATGTGATTTTTTTTGTTTTTAATTTATATTTTTCGACAATTAAAATATTATTTTGTCGGAGCTGGGTAGTATTTCGAATAGCTGAATATTTTATGGATTTTATGGATTTTATGGATTTTATGGATTTTATGGATTTCGAGTACGTACTTTTTGTTTTTTTTTTAATTACTGAAATATTTTTCGGGCCCCGTTGGCACAAAATATTGAATCCTTTTGCGTTTTCTATCTGTTAGGGCTGGACGGTATTGATAGATGGATGTACATGGACTCGTATCCATGAAAAATTGATGTTAATTCCATCCATCCATCTGTTTGCTTCGAATTTTGACTGAGTCTTCGAGAAGCAATCAACCGGAATATTTACATAAATATTTCAGGTACAAAAAGTCTTTTGTACTTTGATCACATATAACATTTTATTAATATTAAAAGTATTAATAAAATTAACATTATTTTATTGACACCACAATTTATTAATATTATTTTTTTTTTTCATTTAATATACTTTTTAATAGGTCAGCCGAGTACGGAAAATTGGGTTGTCTTGCCATAAAAAAAAAAAAAAAAAAAAACGAGCAAGATTTAATATGCTTCTCATCGGAGTCGCGAACAAAGTTCGTCAAACGTACAGATTTTTCTATCGCCGAGTCCTTTCACTCCCTGGTGAATAAACCGGAAGTCCGTGGATCAAAGAACAAATTAACGTGAACCTCGCGCAACCAATTTTTTTCTTTCTTCTCTCATCGTCGAATCGAACTCTCGTCATAGAACTGTTCGGGCGTTTTCCCGCTCGAGGGAGGCAAAGACGATCGGAGTCGCCGCGGCGAGGCGGCGACTTCGATCCTGATTCGATCTTGATTAGACTCGGCTCTCGCGCGGTCTCGTCCTCCCAGGAATATGTCCCGTCCACAATGGGAACCCCAAGGTAATCCCGGGCGAATTCGCCACGGCTCGAATGTCAATTCGATCGAGAAGACTACGGGCCCAAGGACCGTCGTAGCCGGATGCCAGCGGCGTGACGAGAGGCTGAGCAAAATGAAAAAAAAAAAAAAAAAAAAAGAAAAAAAAATGATTTTTTATTTTTATTACATTTTTTATTCGACAAATTTCTCCCTCTGTCCGTCTACGAATTTAATCCAGTACAGAGCTCCGAATGAAAAATCTAATATATATTTTGAGACACTATTTTTTTTTTTTTTTTTTTTTTTTTTTTTGCCATTATTCCCAATAATAACTTTGCGTCCTAGAAAAATTTCTGGAGTGTCCGAAATACGTTTAAAGTCGGAGAACAATCTGCTGCTTATCATATAAAATTACATTAAATCCTTAGGCTTTGGCACCAAATTGACACGAATCAAAAAATGTATTACTTTAATTGATTGATTTTTTTTTTTTTTTAATCTGCTCCCTCTTTCTTTTTACCATCTCGTAGCCTGTTTTACTTCGGCAACTTCGGTGCCGAGGAATCTCGAGTATCGTGAAATTAATTGCCAAAGCTCGTTTGAGCCGAGTTTTCCGCCATTTTTATTTCATCGTCTTATACGAACAAAAGTACGAAGATGACCGAGATAAGGGGAAGGATGCGGAGAGGATGATGAAGGAGAACTGGAGAAGGTCGAGGACGAGAACGTCGGATGGAAAAAAAAGGTCGGACCAGGCGAGAGAACGACGAACCGGGTCGGAATCTCCTGCGAGTCCGCGGTGAAACCACTGTGCGATCATGTTCAGGACCTCGATGTATGTCGGCGCAGGACACAAGCTCACCCGCACACTATGCGAGAGTTTATAAATCGACGAGTCCCGAATGGCCTTTCATCATCGTGTTCCCGCGTTCTTTTTTTTTTTTTTTTTTTCTTAGTCCCGTCTTCCCGAAGTATTCACCAAGCGTCGTAACTCTTATTGCTGGTCTTTGATCGGTACGTCGGGACCGAGTCGGACGTTCACCAGGGACAAAGGATTCCTGCGGCTCCGAATTTTCGGGCTTCGAACCTCTTCGCGCATCTCGACAGCTCGTCTTGTTCCTCGTCGACGGGCCTGCGTGAGATAAAGGGACCGCTTCTTCGCGCTCTCAAACTCTAAGACCGGTGTCTCGTGGAATGAGAAAAAAACGCTGGAGAGAAAAGGCTGCTCGGTGCGGACTTTCTCTACACACGATCCGATCCGGCGTGACGAAGAAATAACAAAAATCGTCCTATGAATGAGACTCAATGTTTCGCGATGATCCTCCTTGGAAACCGTCGCTCTGCCGACTCTGATCGGAGATCCTGAAGAGCCGCACCGGATGCGGTTGATCGGGATTTTAGCAAGTTATTAGCAATTTTTTGATATCGTCGAATTAGCTCAGTGTCTTCGCGATTATCATTGATTTCGTTTCATCGATGAAATTCTTCGAGGCTTTTCCCATTTTTCAGCATCCTCGGCCAAAAACACTTGTTAATATTTTAAAGCCCAAAGCCTCTCCAATTCACTCCCGTTAATTGGCTATCGGGCCGGGCCACTTCGTCGCCTAATGGCCTCCGGCTAATGCTCAGCTATTTTCCTTTAATCCAAAATCGATATCCCGATAGCTCCATCGAGCGTTCGACATTAACGCTTGGATCCCCCTTCAGTCCCAAGTAGTGCGAGGTCCTTTGCAGCCATCGACGTTCGCGAAACACACCGAGCCCGGTTTCTCCTTCGATTCCCACCGTTCCGGGGTAAAATCAAAATGCGAGGCAAAACGGCCCAAAAAATCGAAACGCAATTTTTCTTTAATCTCACAGCAGCGCTGATGTAAAGTGGGGCAAAACCGTAAAAAAAAAAAAAAAACAAAAAAAAACAAAACAAAACAGAATTTTCCAATAATTTCAGAATAGCGGTACTGGTAAGTGGGGCAAAACGGCCCAAAAAATCAAAACGCAATTTTTCAATAATTTCGCAACAGCGCTAATGTAAAGTGGGGCAAAACCGTAAAAAAAAAAAAAAAACACACACACACAATTTTCCAATAATTTCACAATAGCGGTACTGATAGGTGGGGCAAAACGTTCAAAAAAAATCGAAACGCAATTTTTCAATAATTTAACAATGACTCTAAAAGCAAGTGGGGCAAAACGGCCCAAAAAAAAACAAAACTCAATTTTCCAATAATTTCCCAATAGCTCTAATATTAAGTGGGGCAAAACGGCCCATAAAACTTAAAATACTATTTTTCAATATTTTCGCAACGACTCTGAGAGTAAGTGGGGCAAAACGGTCTCGAAAATCCCACTGGTCCATCATGCCCCGCTCCCTCTCTCTCCTCTAATCACGATACGCGGAAAGGAGAGGGCGCCACTCGCCGTTCGGGCTCCGTCACTGAATATTAACGACGGTACTTCGACCCTTCGGCGCGAAATGCGAATTCGATATTACGAGCATTGGCTGCGATTCCGTTCCCACGGGCGAAACGGTCTCGCTGATAACGCCGACCGGCAGCCCGCTCCCAGCCGGAGAGTCGGCGCTTCGCGAAATAACTATCGCACCGTTATGCGTCGGGCTGCGCGGCGCTTCGAGAATTCCATTCATTGAGTCGGAGGGCGCCGAAGCTCGCTGGAGAACGACGCCGATACGAGGGCAACGATACGTTTGCGCGCCGGAATTCTCACAAATGGAATATCACGTTTGGTCCTTGCCGGGCTGGCACGGGCGCGATAACGTCGCGAAACTGGTTCAAGTTTCCTTAACGCCCTCCGAAGAGACACGTGGCGTGTCGCGGAGGTGAAACAATCGAAGCGATTGTCGGATAGGAGAGGGAAAAAATGCTTTTATCGCGCGTGCGTTAAGGCGAATTGGGATCGCTTTTTATCGACGCTTTCTTCATCTTCTTCGCGGACTCTTTGGGGATTCGGGGTCGGACTTTTGCGTCGGAAAATTTTTGCCCGGCGATAAAAATGTGTAAGAGTGTCTTCGGGTTTCGTCGGGCCGGAAGCGCCTGAGCTAGGACGAGTTCCGTTGCACGTACTCGACGAGGTCGAGCCTCCTGTGATTTCGCTCTTGAACCCCGCTTCTTCAGGATTTTCTTCGAATTTTCGGCGGAGAAAGACACTTTTTCGCATCGCGTGCGAGAAACATACCGTGCGTGCGTTGAGGCACATTTTTTTTTGCACTAGTGCGAGAAAGTGCCTTTCTCCGTGCACTTTTCAAAAAAAAAAACCCGCTGCACAGTAAGTAAGTTTGTACTTTGAAAAAACGAATTTTCTCGACGATGATCTACAAAAAAAAACGCAAGAAATTAACGAATAACAGTATTTTAATAATAATTTTTGTTTTCTCCGTAATTAACGAGAAAACAATTTTCGACATTCGTCACCATTTTTTCCTCGCCGAAAAAACCCCTCGAATTATCGAAATAATTTTCACAAGTCAGGCGTTAGAAATTTATTTTCAACGTCCAACAAAAAAAAAAAAAAAATAATCCATCTCAAATATAAATTATTCGAGTCTCTCGCTTTCATTGTCACAACCTTAAAATTTTTCATGGTGGATTTATAGTACATTTTTTTGACTCTAAGAAGAAAAAAAAACCCGCTGCACAGTAAATAAGTTTGTACTTTGAAAAAACGAATTTTCTCGACGATGATCTACAAAAAAAAAACGCAAAAAATTAACGAATAACAGTATTTTAATAATAATTTTTGTTTTCTCCGTAATTAACGAGAAAACAATTTTCGACATTCGTCACCATTTTTTCCTCACCGAAAAAACCCCTCGAATTATCGAAATAATTTTCACAAGTCAGGCGTTAGAAATTTATTTTCAACGTCCAAAAAAAAAAAAAAAAAAAAAAAAGAATCCATCTCAAATATAAATTATTCGAGTCTCTCGCTTTCACTGTCACAACCTTAAAATTTTTCATCGTGGATTTATCGCACATTTTTTTGACTCTAAGAAAAAAAAAACCCGCTGCACAGTAAATAAGTTTGTACTTTGAAAAAACGAATTTTCTCGACGATGATCTACAAAAAAAAAAAACGCAAAAAATTAACGAATAACAGTATTTTAATAATAATTTTTTTTTCTCCGTAATTAACGAGAAAACAATTTTCGACATTCGTCACCATTTTTTCCTCGCCGAAAAAACCCCTCGAATTATCGAAATAATTTTCACAAGTCAGGCGTTAGAAATTTATTTTCAACGTCCAAAAAAAAAAAAAAAAAAAAAAATCCATCTCAAATATAAATTATTCGAGTCTCTCGCTTTCATTGTCACAACCTTAAAATTTTTCATGGTGGATTTATAGTACATTTTTTTGACTCTAAGAAGAAAAAAAAACCCGCTGCACAGTAAATAAGTTTGTACTTTGAAAAAACGAATTTTCTCGACGATGATCTACAAAAAAAAAACGCAAAAAATTAACGAATAACAGTATTTTAATAATAATTTTTGTTTTCTCCGTAATTAACGAGAAAACAATTTTCGACATTCGTCACCATTTTTTCCTCACCGAAAAAACCCCTCGAATTATCGAAATAATTTTCACAAGTCAGGCGTTAGAAATTTATTTTCAACGTCCAAAAAAAAAAAAAAAAAAAAAAAAGAATCCATCTCAAATATAAATTATTCGAGTCTCTCGCTTTCATTGTCACAACCCTAAAATTTTTCATCGTGGATTTATCGCACATTTTGTTGACTCTGAGAAAAAAAGAAAAGAGCCGTTGGGGAAGCCCCGTGAACGATTAGGACCGCGGAAGCCCTCTCGAGTCCGGGATCTTTCCCGGACGCCGTGTTTTTCGTTCCCCCCTGCCGGAGCTTAGCTCATCGCGCCTTGTTTCCTCGCACGCGTGGCTGCGCCTTCGTTAATTCTCAAAGACGCCCGAAGCCACCCTCGCGTAGGTAAAACGCGCCGAGACTCCTATACAACTTTCACCGCGAACTTACGCCCGCGCAAATATAACTCTTGGCTCTCCGCGTTGCCCCCGAAACGGAGCTCCGGTGCGGAGCGTCGCGAGGAAAAACGAAGATGCGCAAACTCGAGAGTCCACACGGTAACTAAAACCGCGAGGGACTTCGTGTCCCGGTTATAAATAATCGAAATTCCGCGATGTAAACGCCCGTAGCGGGTCGCAACTCCGTAAGAACGTTTCTCCGCGCTCGTACCGTTCTCCGATTCGCCGTCGTCGTAGCGAAAAGACGCGTCACGAAAAATTTGGAAAACCGGTAAGAGTCGAAAAATGAAGAAAAAAAAACCATCGTCAGGGAAATTCGTCAAGGAAATATATTTTCCGTGAGAAAATAAAGAAATTTTTTTTTTTTTTTTTTTCTGATTTTATAAAAGCCCTCGGAAGTTCGTTCACGAAAGATTTTTAATTCCATTAAAAAAAGGAGGGTTTTTTTTTTTAATTTTTAAAATTTTTTTTTTAAATAAAATAGACGACCACGTACCACGTTTTTTTGTCTCCCACATTTTTACCTTTTTTTTTTTTTTTTTTCATTCACTCGTTGAATCTCGCGGTTCTTCGGCGACGATCGGAATCTCGCTCCGCTCTTAGGGTAAACGTCGATGACGTATCGAAGGGCCGACGACACTGTACTGTGTTCTGCAGCTCGGAATGGGAGAGCTTTGAGCGTATAAGCTTCGCTCCCGGGCGACATTGCTCTCGTGTCCTGTTCTCGAACTCGCGGGGCTAACAAGATTGCCTAAAGGGATCGGCCTTAATCTCGCCCTTTTCTCTTCGCGCTCTTCCTCCTCTTTCCCTTCACCTCGTCCCATCAACCCTCCTTGTCTCGGCTTTCAACGTCTTTTGCTTTTCTCCCGTTCGCCCACTTCTTCCTCCTCATTCGCCGCTTTGTCCGCCGCGTCTTCTTACGACGCTCTCGCGGTCTCACGAGATTACATCGCGAACGCCAAGCGCAGAATCCACCTGGGGGGCAAGCTTTCTTCCTCGATACTGTCCCCGGTGTTTTTCCGGCCGGAGCTTTGCCGTCGGAGTCGCGATCGCTCGCACGAAGCCGCCTCCGGACGAGAAACCGATCTCCATTGACAAAAGCTCTCTGTCTTCCCGTTTTTCCTCCCCGCTTTCCCGGACCGAACCATCGCGATCTCCTCGGACGCTCGCGATTGACGAAGCGTTGATTAACGCGAGGAATTTCGAAACATCGAAACTTTTTTTTTTTTTTTTTTTTTTTTTTTTTTTTTTTTTTTTTTTTTTTCGCCACATTTCCTCGCTGGAAACGATGGAATTTAAAAAATCGGGAAAATTGGGTTCAGGGGGATTGATCGAGAAATGACTTTCGATTAAAAAAAAAAATAAAAATAAAAAATTCAATAGGTCGAACAGCGAAATAATCGAATGAACAGTGTCGTATTTCCGGCTGTGACGTCACTTGCGATTTAAAAAAAATTCGAGTTTCAATGTCGAGACAACGTTTTTCTTAGACGACGTCACGTCCAGTCGACAAACGCTATCCTAAAACCGGAAGTCACGCATCACTTCCGAACGACCCAATTTCCCGTAAAAAAAATTTAATTGTTCGAACAACAGTTTACGTATTACCAGTATGACGTCACTTCCACCGAAAAAAAAAAAACATCAAAGCTTTCGATGCGATGCGAAGTTTTTTTTTGGTATGACGTAATTTAGCGTCGAATGACGTCACTTCCAAAAAAAAAAAAAAAACAAAAAAAACATCAAAGCTTTCGATGCGATGCGAAGTTTTTTTTGGTATGACGTAATTTACCGTCGAATGACGTCACTTCCACCAATAAAAAAACAAAAAAAACATCAAAGCTTTCGATAGGATGCGAAGTTTTTTTTTGGTATGACGTAATTTACCGTCGAATAACGTCACTTCCACCAAAAAAAAAAAAAAAAAAAAACAAAAAAACATCAAAGCTTTCGATACGATGCGAAGTTTTTTTTTGGTATGACGTAATTTAGCGTCGAATGACGTCACGTCCACCGAAAAAACAAAAAAACGAAAAAAACATCAAAGCTTTCGATACGATGCGAAGTTTTTTTTGGTATGACGTAATTTAGCGTCGAATGACGTCACTTCCACGAAAAAAAAAAAAAAACAAAAAAAAAACAAAAAAAACATCATAGCTTTCGATACGATGCAAACTTTTTTTTGGTATGACGTAACTTAGCGTCGAATGACGTCACTTCCACAAAAAAAAAACAAAAAAACAAAAAAAACATCAAAGCTTTCGATACGATGCGAAGTTTTTTTTGGTACGACGTAATTTAGCGTCGAATGACGTCACTTCCACCAAAAAAAAAAAAAAAAAACATCAAAGCTTTCGATACGATGCAAACTTTTTTTTGGTGCGACGTAATTTAGCGTCGAAAAATGAGATTTTCCGAGGGGAAGTTTCGTCGAATCGATCGTGCGAGTCCTTTCGGATTAGCTTGGCTTTCAATTGCGTTAGCACTTTGAAATTCGGCTTATTTCTGGGATGAACGACGAAGATGGAGCGATGATCCTAGATCCGAATCGAGTAACGAGTTCGGGGTCCTGATTTTGGTTAATTGTGTCGAGCCAAACTCCCGGCACAACGACCGGTCCCGGTGTGGGACGGGTCTGGGAGTGGGTAATTCGTGTTTCCACCCAACATCCGGCGGGATCGTCGAGCCCGTTGGGAATTGCGCCGTCGGAACGATTCCGTCCGTTGGTCCGGCGGTGTTCGAGGGAACACGGAACGGACCTCGTTGACACGATCCACTCCAGTGTCTCGCTCGCGGTTCCCGCACCACAGGTAGGCGCGTGGAGGTTTCCGTCGACGACAGGGGAGTCGTAGCAGTGGTAATAGCTCAATCGGGAGATAGAGCACGTCGTTAGGGTTGTACCTGCATACCGGCAGAGAGCGGAGGAACGTTATTCCGTGATGCTGGCTCTTCACCCGCCCGGTCCCGGCCCAGACGAATGTCGAACGCACGGAAGCGTTGGGGTTCCTCGAATTTCTTTTTCCTCGCGGTTCTCGATGAGTCGGAATCGCGATTTTCTCGACGGATGCCGAGCTGAGAGACGCCAATGAGAATCGTCATGGAACCAATATTATTTTGCGTTTTCCGGAAGTTCGAGGAACTTTTTTTTTTTTTTTTTTTTTTTTTTTTTTTTTTTTTTTTTTTTGAGGATTCGGAACGCTGGTTTACTCTTGATTGCGAGAAGAATTGGACGAGGATCGGGGCTGATCTGATAATTCGGGAAGTTTGAAAATGTTGTCCGAATTTTTTTTTTTTTTTTGACACGATTATCTTTGTCGACGGCAACGATAATTGTGATTAGCACGCGACGCCCCGACGTCGATTTTCTCGACGGATTTTCCTTGTTATTGAATTATTGAATTTGTTTATTTCAGCGACCAATTGTTCCTCGTCTCGCTGTTTATCTGAAATCTCGCGAATCAGCGATTATCCGATTCTGGGCGACTTTTATCCTCGCGACGATGACCGTTCGCGTTCTCCGTTCACCGGACCGTCGAAAAATGGCGCGGACAAACTCCCACGCTGTCGCCGCCGCGCCACCGAAATCCCACCGGAAAAGTCATCGCTTCGCCGCCCCCGTTTCGTTGTTTCGGCCGCTGGAAATTCGCGCGAGAACTCGAGACGTCGTCGTGCGAGACGCGGATCGGACCGTTTCGCACACGCGCTCGATCGCGGCACGAGTCACCAACACCGTTTCCCGCCGAAGGTTCTCACCGAGTTTCGGTCGGTCGAAGTCGCGACGGAGATTGTATGCAAAGTACCGAGTGAACCGTCGGCGGTTTCTCGAGTTTCCGCTCTTTCACGTGCGACATGTGCGGAAACCCTCGGTGCACCGTCCCGCCTCGCGACTCAGCCACCCCCTTGCGAACCGCCCGACAACCGCGCGGCTGAGCACTCGACACGGAAGCTCGGAGACCGACGCAAACAAAACCGGGAGACGGAGCAAGACTTCCCTATCTGCTGGTACGCGGGCACACCCACGGCTGAGAATAAACGTCGGGCCAGATATTCGAGCTCCCAACAAGCAAACATTCATGGAACGCGCTGTGATAATCTAACCGTTGGCTCGCGGAATTAACGGAGCTAATGGAATGATGCGATGGAATGGACGGGGGAGGAGTTTCAGGTGGGGCATCGACGACGCAGAGGACGCGCGGGAACGATGGATACGTTTGATTTCGTCGCGTAAAGACGTTGGGTTGCACGGTGGGTAATGTTACGTGGGAGCGGTGCAGTGTCGGCGGGACAACGGGCCGACATTGGGCCGCAGTCGTGCCGGTTACGGGCCGACGTTGGACCGACGTTCGCCAGTACCGTCCCGGTACGACATTCCCGCATGGAAAAAAAAAAAAAAAACGATGGCCAGCGTTGATTCGACGGTTTTTCGAACTTGCTGGTTACGGAGCAAGACTTCCCTATCTGCTGGTACGCGGGCACACCCACGGCTGAGAATAAACGTCGGGCCAGATATTCGAGCTCCCAACAAGCAAACATTCATCCGACGCGCTATGATAATCTAACCGTT
Source organism: Listrodromus nycthemerus (assembly GCA_963978505.1). Classification (NCBI taxonomy): domain Eukaryota; kingdom Metazoa; phylum Arthropoda; class Insecta; order Hymenoptera; family Ichneumonidae; genus Listrodromus; species Listrodromus nycthemerus. The sequence goes on along the minus strand of OZ021679.1, from coordinate 25,883,700 downwards.
GGCTCGCGGAATTAACGGAGTTAATGGAATGATGCGATGGAATGGACGGGGGGGAGTTTCAGGTGGGGCATCGACGACGCAGAGGACGCGCGGGAACGATGGATACGTTTGATTTCGTTGGGTAAAGACGTTGGGTTGCACGATGGGTAATGTTACGTGGGAGCGGTACAGTGTCGGCGGGACAACGGGCCGACACTGGGCCGCAGTCGTGCCGGTTAAGGCCCGACGTTGGACCGACGTTCGCCAGTACCGTCCGTTGATTCGTCGGTTTTTCGAACTTGCTGGTTACGAAGCTTCTCGATTGGTCGTACCGATTAATCGGGGCGTTAAGAATTTTGATTTTTTTTTTTTTTTTTTTTTTTTTCGTCCAGGGCGCAAATTCGCTGGTCGGAGTCTTCGACTACGCGCGATTGAGCTGACTTGGTACGATTCGGGGCGCGTTTCGAGTTGGCCAACGCTGACGAGCACCTCGACTACACACGCGAAAGTTCATTGCGAAATGTTGGATTGTCATATATATATATATATATATTAGGGCAAACATTTTTTTTTTGTTCCGATTTTTGTAATTAACGAAACATAAATATAATGAACTTTGACCTTGAATAACTTTTGAATGAGTTGATTAATCGAAAAATCATACGAGAACTTTTTTGTAGAGCGTTCAATTCTCTATGTAAAAATATCTAATGGAAACTGCAGAGCAATGTATGGTTCATTAGTTATAAAAATAAGAAAATAAAAATTTCGGCGGATTACGAAAAAAACGGCTAAGTTGATAATGAATTCAACTTTGACCTCGAATAACTTTCAAATGCGTCGATTAATCGAAAAATGATATCAGAACTTTTTTGTAGAGCGTTCAATTCTCTACGGAAATAATAATTGCTCTGCAGCGCAATTTATGTTTCACCAGTTACAAAAATCGGAACAAAAAAAAAAAAATTTCCCGCGTTATTCCCATGGGAAATCTTATGAAAACATTAATATTAAGGGCTCATATTTTCAGAGGCCTACTTTGCCATCTAAACGAAACTTTTGAGCTTGGTTCCCAGGAAAAAAAAAATATATATATATATTTTTTTTTGAAACGCCCTTATATATACATATATAAATATATATATATATATATATATATATACATATACATACGTACATTCATATTGTACTCCGCATGAAGCGTGTCGAGAGATGTATGCATGGTTACTTCATGTACCGTGTCTGCTGAAGTCTCTTCTTCGAGCACGTGTGCCCGCGAGAGCTCATCGCAGTAAGCGTAAGTTCTACCTACGTACGAACTCGCCGAGCTGCGCCGCTTTGCAAATAGGCTGGCCACGACTGGGAACCGCGACGGTGAAATATCTGTACTCGTGTATGCAACGTACGTGTACACGACTGCGAAGCGCGGGGGACTTGTTTTCGCTGGTTCTCCCAGCTGCGAGAACACGCGCCGCTGAACCACGGCAAACCGGTCCTTGTGACGGGGATATTGCGTTTACCGTCCACGGAGGTAATCGGGGTCGCCCAAGAGAAAATACGCTCGTTTCCGCCAGAGATTTTTTGATTTTTTTTCGGTTGTTGAAAATTCATGGATAGTTCACGAGATTTACCCGTTGGAAACCGAAACGTCTCGAGAATCGAATGAATTACGTCATTAGAATGATCAATTTTGGTTTTTCGTGGAGAAATTTTAGTGTAAACGATGAAACGATTAAAATCAAATGTGATTTTTTTACCCTCATCACGGACATTTCACTGCATGATGACCGATGGTTTCGCACTCGGCGCGAACAGATTCATCGATAAACGCGAACCATCGAAGTGACCCGCTCCGTTTAGCCATTTCCCAATGATCGTACAATAAAAAAAGCAATTCCAGACCACCAGAAAAGATCATTGAATCAAAGTCTTTACCGTGTGACAACCCAGTCGATCAATTTTCCCATCGCAAGAGCTGAAATGTACCTTTTCGCTTAAATCGTGACTCGAATTACCCCGCTTTGTCTTTTCGAAGTTCCCCGCTGCCTCGCCGTGCGCTCATCCATGTGTGCAATGTCGTCTCCAGGCTGGCTCTTGGTTCCCGGCTCGCCGCCCAATGTTTTCCAGCGCACGCGCACACAACGCCAGGTCTAACTACGCGCAACGAGCTCGCAGTTTCGTCTCCCTTACCTCATCGTCTTGAGTACCGGTAATCCGCGAGAACTCGACGAGTCCCATCGCCCCGTGTCTCTACCCACGAGATAAGCCACCCGAGGGTTCGCCATCTCGTACTTGCCTCACATGTACGGGCGTTCCCAACAACCGCCAAGAAACGCGCCGTAGTCTGCGAGTTCTTGCGGTCGTCGTCTCGACGATGCGGTCCCTTTCGTCGGATCGAGTGTCCCGGATTGGCGATACAATGGGCAGTTCCGACACACAGCGCGAGGCAAAGCCAAAGAAACGAGGTAGGTCTCTCGAGCGACTATCGCTGGAACATTGCCATTCCCGTGAGTCGCGAACCAAAATCAACGACAACCCGCGTGTGCAGACTTCGACCAGGTTTTCTTTGGGTTGGTCGTTTTGCTGGCGGCTTTCTCGGGACGGAGCTACGTAACGTCGTCTTTGAGACACACGCGAACCGAGCTCTTGACCACAGTTTCCCGATCAACTTCGCGATAGGATTTCAGACGCAAAGAACATCTGTCGCGGTCCCGAAGGAGAAACGGAAGAGATGAGTCGCTATCGGGACAACAGCTGGTCTTTCGTCACATGGCGATTTCGTCACTCTGCAGATGGTTCAGGATCCACCGACACACTCACGATAGGTTGTTTCGGTGGAATCGACGCGGTCGATCATCCGGCTGGTGTTGAAGTGGAGATTGTCCAATTTCCAGCGTTCAACGAACGTTCAGCCAAGTCTCGGTTCGCCAATGGTTGGCGCGACTGTTCGCAGCCGGTGCTTGGAATCAATTTGGCCGAACGACCTGATCAGCTGACGGTGGACTCAGCGAGTGTTCCAGTTATCGGCTGGAGACTTTCTTCGACTCCGCAATAGACGTCCCAGATGACGATTGTCCCGAATCTTGCCCGGGTCAAAGTCTTCGCCGGGAGAGACTTTGACCGTAATCCTTTTTGAGGACATCGGCCGAAAGTTTCCTCGATAGTCCGTTAGAAGGCGCTTCCACGTCTAAGAGTACCGACGACTTCGGGATAACTCTGATTGTGGTCGCAGGGTCGAAACCATCACAGAATCGAGTCTACCGATGAAGTCGACTGCGCCACCTTGGAAAAATGGACTCACGAAAGCAGTGGAAAAAACGCTCGCAAAGCATCTTACGGATCGCTGGCAGCCTTTTAATCGGGTCTTTTCGCACCGGCTGGGTCGAAACGGTGTATCGTTGGTCCCAGAACTCGGCGCTGCTGATCTTGGAATTAAAAGGGCCGCGTATCGGCTGCGAGGAGCTGAAAAAAGCCCACTTCAACCGTCTTCTTTCACCGTGGAGCCAATTAGAAGGCCAAAAAAATTCTCCTAAATATATCAAAGGCGATCCTATCGGTTTCTCGCGATTTCGTTCGACCGGCCTCGCCTCCGGGACCGCGCGAGGCGATCGCGCACGCGCGATATCGCAGCGTATTCTCTCGCCCGTCTGGCCAATCTCCTCGGTGGAATCATCGAGGTGTCGAGCGGCCGAACCGGCTCGTAAATTCATCCGGAGCTAAACGATCCGATAACTCCTTCCCGATAGTTCCCCGCGGTTCCCGATCACTCGGTTAACGTTACGGAATCTCCGAAACGTGTTTCAGGACGAAACGTTTGCCCGAGCATTCGACCAACCTCCGTACGAAATCGTCTTCGAACTGTGGCGTTGCGTGGCATTGCGAATCTCCGGCCTTCCCGGATGAGCGTATCTCGCGAATAAGTGTCGAGTCACGTTGCGGATTCCCTCCGGGATCGCGGCGATCCTCCTGGAAACTCCACATATTCTCTTCGAATGTATGTAACGCACGGTCTGCTGACGCGGAGGCTCGCGTCGAATGTTTATCCCGTGCGTGGCGATAGGAGCTCTTCGCGACTCTGTCTCCATCTCTTCGGCTCCTTAGGGAAAGGGTGGGGGGGTGGGGGGGTAGGATGGAACGGTGGGGCAAAATGAAACAGTCGGGCAAAATAGAACAATGGGGTGAAAATGGATCGATGGTGGAAAATAGAACAATGGGGTAAAAATGGATCGGTGGGGCAAAATAGAACAGTGGGGTTAAAATGGATCAGTGAGGCAAAAATAGAGCAATGGGATAAAAATGGATCAATGAGGGAAAATAGAACGGTGGACGTAAAAATGGAACAGTGGGGCAAAATGGAACAGTGGGGCAAAATGGAACAGTGGAGAAAAATAGAACAGTGAGGTGAAGATCCAGTGTGGAATAATTTTTGAATGCTCGATTTTTGGTGCCAACGGTAAATCCCGATTTTCGATTCTGTTTCCCTCGCCATCGAAAAGTCATTGGAACATTGCTTTTCAGTCCGTTATGCCATTTTACCCCACTGTTTCTTTTTGCCCCGCTCCCTCCGATCTTCCGCAGATTCTGCTTGCTCTGCACGCAGAGACGTATTCGGGAGAGTTTTTAGGACTGGTCCCCGCGGGCGTTAGGGAAACTCCGACACGTCCGAAAATATCGTCGGTGGTTCGATGGAGAGAAACCGAGATGCGTCGTTTCGCTTTTGGGACGACGGCGGAACTTAGGTCCGGCATCTTTTTTATGTAAATCGACCCACTCGATGCAGTGGTTCGTGGACCATGTAGTAACGCTCTCACCACTTTCCGAACACCACATCGACGGTGTTTCAGCAAGATAAAACACTATAAAGTGATTTCAAGCTCAAGCCTCGTATCACTTACTTTGCCGCAGCAAAAGTAACATTTCTATATACGATTACGAGTTTCACATTGAAGTTCCAACAATTAACTTCGTAATTAATGAAATGGACGTAAGAATGTCCGAGCATTCGTACCTCGAGAGAAACTACTCCAAAATCAGCTTCGCAGTCAAAAATTGATATTGTGGGTTTTTTTTTTATATTTAATTTTTTTTTTTTTTTTTTTTTTTTCCTAGAACGGGTACCGAAGGGAGGAACGAAATTTTTTTCTCTCGTCCGATAGGACTCGGAGAGATTCCGTTGCGTCAGAAAAATTCAGTATCCTCAACCTGAGATCCTAGGAGGAGAGTCAACAGCTATGAAAGACACTCTGTCGTTGCTCGGGAAAAATCAATGCGACCGTACGGAGACCTTTCTGCCTCTGTGTCACGCTCCGAAACAAGAAACATCCTTTGCCGGAGCCACCGGATCCTCTCCGCCGGAAAACACATTTTTCTTGACGTCTGAACCGTCGGAGGGTTTTCGGTTGATCCGATTATTTTTTTTTTTTTTTTTCATTTTTTCTTTTCTCATACCAGATTTTTTTCTACAAGACGGCGATTTTTTTCTCCGAGACGGTGCGAGAAAACGCACTTTATTGCCCTCTACGAAACACAATTATTTACACACTACGAACGACGTATATTTGCATTAATTTTTATTCATTCGTATACACAACTAAACAAACGCAAAATAGAAATAAATTAATGTTCACGGTTTCCCAACGGAGAGGTAAAAACAAAAAAACGAACTGGGTCAACGATTTTCGAGTCGGAAGCGTAAAAAAAAATTTTGACGCGAGATTGAAACAAAAAAAAAAACTGAAAGCAGCTTCGAATCTCGACTCTTCGGCGAAGGGAGATACGTTTATGCACTTTATCGAGCAATTTGCGATCTCGCGCCTTTAACCCAGTCGTTAGTGGGTTCGGAGCGCGAGACGCAAGTTCCCTCGCTCTTGCGCCGATCAGATAAGCGCCGGGTGGAGGATTGTTTCGGCGCCTCGGGTTAACAAGCCACCCGGCTCGGAAATTTCGAGCGAGCAACTCTCGGACAAAAAGTTGGTCCTCACGGTCCGAAAGAAGCGTTCCCGGTCGGCTTTTTTTGCGCCCGTTTATTCTCCACTCGAGCCGAGTTTCTTCCTCTGTCCGTCCCACCGTTTTATAGTTGGAGAACTTCGAGTCTCGGCTACGAAAACACTTCGACCGTCGAATCCGCTCCGTGCAGTGGCTTCGCTCCACCTCTCATCCACGCCGCTGTCTCTCCCGGTCATCGCCGACTCGTCGATAACTCGACCGGGAAAGCTCGACGCGTGCCCTCGTTCTTTCCCTCCGCCCCAAACGAAGAAAGGAAAAAACCATCGGCGAAACTCAACCTTTCCACCCGAAGATCCAGTCTGTATCGTCTGGCTCGTTTCCTTCATCCCTTTCTCCGCGTCCCGCAGATTAACGATGGTGTCCCGAATGAACCAACCTCGCTCCCTCCGTCCCGTCTCGTCCTTCAGGAATCCAATTACGCGACATTCGGGATCCACGAGACCAAAATCCCGGCCGAGTGGTCCTTGAACCTCATCCACAGATGTGGATAATCCACGCGAACGTGAGCAGAGTGCACGCTCCGCCGGTCTTCCTGTACGGGACTTTGCGCAATTTCGCCCACTGTTTAGCTCGTGCGGTAACGCAATTTCGCCCGATGTGGCAATGAGATCCTTTTTTATTTTTTTAATTTTTTTTTTTAATTTTTTTTTTTAATTAGGCGAAAAACGAGAGTCTCGAACGGATAATTGTGAACGACTGTTTTGACGTTCTTTTCTTTTTTTTTTTTTTTTTGTTATTTATTATTACAGTTAGGGGAACGGTAATTTTTTTCGGAAAAAGACGAATCGTCTTTCTGATAATTGGTCATGAAATTAAACCCCTGAAAACGCCCGGACGATTCGGGCGGATTTCACGGTGATTTCATTCCGCAAACAAATCGCGTTGCAATCTGCCGTTTATCAGCGACGAAGTTCAAAGGTAGTGTGTGCAGATCGTTTCGTGCTCAATGTTCGATAATTTGTAGATCCAGTTTTATAATTTGTAGATCTAGTTTTATAATTTTTAGATCTAGTTTTATAATTTGTAGATCTAGTTTTATAATTTGTAGATCTAGTTTTATAATTTTCAGATCTAGTTTTATAATTTGTAGATCTAGTTTTATAGTTTGTAAATCTAATTTTATAATTTGTAGATCTAGTTTTATAATTTGTAGATCTAGTTTTATAATTTGTAGATCTAGTTTTATAATTTGCAGATCTAGTTTTATAATTTGTAGATCTAGTTTCATAATTTGTAGAGCTAGTTTTATAATTTGTAGATCTAGTTTGATAATTTGTAGATCCAGTTTTATAATTTGTAGAGCTAGTTTTATAATTTGTTGATCTAGTTTTATAATTTTTAGATCTAGTTTTATAATTTGTAGATCTAGTTTTATAGTTTGTAGATCTAATTTTATAATTTGTAGATCTAGTTTCATAATTTGTAGAGCTAGTTTTATAATTTTTAGATCTAGTTTTATAATTTGTAGATCTAGTTTTATAGTTTGTAGATCTAATTTTATAATTTGTAGATCTAGTTTCATAATTTGTAGAGCTAGTTTTATAATTTGTAGATCTAGTTTGATAATTTGTAGATCCAGTTTTATAATTTGTGGAGCTAGTTTTATAATTTGTAGATCTAGTTTGATAATTTGTAGATCTAGTTTTATAATTTGTAGATCCAGTTTTATAATTTGTAGATCCAGTTTTATAATTTGTAGATCTAGTTTTATAATTTGTAGATCTAGTTTTATAATTTGTAGATCTAGTTTTATAATTTTTAGATCTAGTTTTACAATTTCTAGATCTAGTTTTATAGTTTGTAGATCTAGTTTTATAATTTGTAGATCCAGTCCGATAGTTTGAAAATCTCGTTCTGCCGCTCGTACATTTAATTCTATGACTCGTACGTTTAATCGCATTGTCTCGTTGCATTTAATTCCGTATCTCGCACACCAAGTCCCATAATTCGAAGAGCCTAAATACTTTCTCCTCCAAATTTCCACCGTGGAATTGTTCGCCTCAGTCGACCACTCGCCTTCTCCATAATCGTCCAAAAAAAAAAAAAAAAAACCCCAAAAACTCAAACCCCCGAAAAACAGTTTTGGGTCGCCTGGTGCGAAAATGTTCCCTAAATTAGCCCGGATTACCTCGCGATCGGCATTATCGGCGGGAATTACCTCGAACACCTGTACATATAATTCGGTCCGTGCATGCAATTCCACATTTGATATTCCGCAGCTCGCAGTCTCCGCTTTTGTCCGCCCTTCGCGTCCCTCGCTCCGTTTCCTCCCTGAGCGCCTCCTCGTCCTGCGGGGCGTAATGCAACACATGCAAATGACGCGAAACCGAGTGCGCGCGGACGTGTCTATCGTGCTGGTTAGCTGGTCACTTCACCATGGTGGGTTAAAGGGCCAACCCGAACGTTCATTTCCAAGCGAAACACTCGCTAGGACCACGAGCATCCGTGTAGATGTTCAAACTCCCGGCCGTGTGTTCGCGCGCATCGAATCGGTATTTACCGGTGCACGCCGATCTCGGACGTTTCGGTATATCGCATGCATCGGCTGTTCGCGTTTCGCCCTCGTAATGGAGCGTTTACTGGGTCTCTCGCGTGCTTCCGGTCGAACGGAGCACGCGAACTCACTCACGGCGAGAGAGAGAGAGGGAGAAACGATTATAACCACTTCCGAACACTCGGTGTAAACGGGGCTCGAGGGCTCCGTTGACTCAGTCCTTCAACCCGCGACCCATTAATTCATCGAAATAGACGTAATCTTAATCCCCGTCTGGTTTCACGAGATACCGAGCCTTTGGATTCTACGGAATGAGCCGCAATTTCAAAGTCCTTCTGGCCGAGTTTCATGTTTTTCAAACTTCACAAAACTCTGACTTTCGGAAGTTTGCGAAAATCAGTGTCGCCATTTGTTGGCGGCAATTTTTTTTTTTTTACTGTTACTTTTACAACAACAACAACAAAAAAAACAGGTTTTTTTATTGTAGTCAAATGTTTGTGAGTGTTGTGAATTTTTTTTATTAATACTCACAGGAACAAGTTTGTTTCAAGAAAATTCTACTCAACAAAACTTGCGTTTTTTTTTTTTTTTTTTTTACGATAAAAGGATCCCTTAAGGCGCACCTTTTTTTTTTATTGCAATAAGGTAACGCAAAATGACCGGTGCGTTCGTCTGTTTGACTGGAATTGTCCCTTTTCGGACGATGCACGAGATTATGTAAGAAAGGAAATTTCAGGAAATTTAATTCTCGACGTCATTTATTGGTGGCAATTTTTTTTCATTGATACTTTTACAACAACAACAACAACAAAAAAAAACAATTTTTTTATTGTAGTACAATTTTTGTGAGTCTTGTAAATTTTTTTTATGTAAGAAATTTTTTTTATGTAAAATTTTTTTTAGGTAAGAAAGGAAATTTCAGGAAATTTATCCTCGACGTCATTTGTTGGCGGCAATTATTTTTTATTGTTACTTTTACAACAACAACAAAAAAAACAATTGTTTTATTGCAGTACAATTTTTGTGAGTGTTGTAAATTTTTTTTATCAATACCCACAGGAACAAGTTTGTTTCAAGAAAATTCTACTCAACAAAACTTCCTTTTTTTTTTTTTTTTAATAAAAGGATCCCTTAAGCTGCACCTTTTTTTATTGCAATAAGGTAACGCAAAACGACCGGTGCGTTTGTCTGTTTGACTGGGATTGTCCCTTTTCGGACGATGCACGAGATTATGTGAGAAAGGAAATTTCAGGAAATTTAATTCTCGACTCGTCACAGTCTAAAGTGCGTTTCTCGCCTGAGCTATCGGACGTCTCGGTTCTCACCTTGGCCGTGTGACGAGATCGATGGAGTCATTTATCGTGCATTATCGCTTCTCATTCTCTCGCCGTTTGCCCGTCGTGATAGGCGAGTACTCGATGCTCGTTGGCTCGGTCATCGCTCGAGTTTCAGTCTCGCGTGCCGGTTTCGTCGCCTGGATAAAGCCGAGGGGTTGAAACCGAGCGGAGCCATCGGACCGGTCGTAAAGCCGTCTCTTAATGCCTCGTCGAGACGGTTTCCCCGGCTCGCTGCTCCGAAAGTAGTGTATATAACTTCCTGAAGCGAACAGAGTAGAAACTATCCCCTTTGCGGCCACTGCGTTTAGTGCGGTAACTTTCGCACGCCTCCTGAACTCCACTGAACAAGCACGGATACTCACCTTACCCGGTACTTTATTAAACTCGTAAAATGTGTGATCCGATATACTTATCCTGGTGAGACGAGGCTAACGGAGACAGACGCTTGTCCGAGTTTACATTCTGTTCTTTATTCGAGTATTTATCAGACGATATTGAGTCTTCTTTGGCGCCTTTGGATTATAATATTTTATGGGTTTATTTATTAATTCAATATGCGTTGAAGAGTCGATGTATGAAAATGATTTTTAAAAATTGTAGGGATTCTAAACGCGGATAACTATTATGTTATCACTATTGAATCTGATATTGAGTCTTCTTTGGCGCCTTTGGATTATAATATTTTATGCGTTTATTTATTAATTCAATATGTGTTGAATATTTATTTATATTTTTTTATTTATTAATTCAATATGCGTTGATATAAAAATGATTGAAAAATATTGTAGGGATTCTAAACGCGGATAACTATTTTGTTATCACTATTGAGTCTGATATTGAGTCTTCTTTGGCGCCTTTGGATTGTAATATTTTATGGGTTTATTTATTAATTCAATATGCGTTGAAGAGTCGATGTATGAAAATGATTTTAAAAAATTGTAGAGATTCTAAACGCGGATAAGTATTTTGTTATCACTATTGAGTCTGATATTGAGTCTTCTTTGGCGCCTTTGGATTATAATATTTTATGCGTTTATTTATTAATTCAATATGCGTTGAAGAGTCGATGTATGAAAATGATTTTTAAAAATTGGAGAGATTCTAAACGCGGATAACTATTTTGTTATCACTATTGAGTCTTCTATTGAGTCTGATATTGAGTCTTCTTTGGCGCCTTTGGATTATAATATTTTACGCGTTTATTTATTAATTCAATATGCGTTGAAGAGTCGATCTATAAAAATGATTAAAAAAAAAATTATAGAGACTCTAAACGCGGATAACTATTTTGTTATCACTATTGAGTCTTCCATTGAGTCTCCTTTTGCCTCTTTGGATTATACTATTTTACTTCTCAATTATTAATGCAATATGCGTTGAAGAGTCGATCTATAAAAATGATTAAAAAAAAAAATTATAGAGACTCTAATCGCGGATAACTATTTTCACTGTTATCACTGTAATAACTTGATAACATTTTTTTGCATATTAAAAAAAAAAATATATATATATATATATACATATATACATACATATATATATATATATAAAAAATTGATTTTCTATCGTGTCGATGTGCGGTAAGGCGGTAAAAAAATTTAATGCGTACAGTGTGGGATTGAAAATCGATTCCACTTACGTCGTAATTGAAAGTGTGCCGGTAACGTCATCGTTACGTTGACGAGACGCGATAAGGCAGGGGCTCTCTCTCTCGCAGTTAAATGAATTTAATATTTCCGTTTTTGGCCTCGCTGCAGTCGATATAAATGCAAATTCGTCGCGTCGAGTCTACACCCGGCGTTCCGACCATCGTCAGTCGATGCTGGGTGTCTCGTGCTCTCGTTTCATCGGGGTTGGACAGAGGGGCGGAGTAAGCGGGCTGAGAACGCGAGTGCGGAGAACGACAGGACGAGCTCGAGCTTTCGGTTCTGGGAGCTTGCGAAAAAGAAGGACGCAAGGTGGAACGGGTGGACGGACGGGAGCTTGCTCGATCCACGCGCCCGTCACCGACCCTAATGGGATGGCAATTTAACCGGTCACGAAAATGTCTCTGCCAGGCGACCGCACTCTCGCCGTACTCGCTCCGACTCTTCGTGCACGAAAATCCGGACGAATTCGCCACGGCCCCTTCGACCCCGATCATCCGCGACGAACGAACTGAGCTGAGCCGAACGTTCTCTGCATTAAACTCGGATGCACACTTCCATGTTTCGGTCGCCATTGAAAAAAAAATTTAATTCAATGAAAAATTGAGCGGGACGAGGAAGATAAAAAAAAATTGTGCATCAAAATTTCATCCGAATCAGCCGGGATCGTGTTCGCGCTGAATTATTTTCGGGGAGACGAGAGCAAATTGGAAAGATGTCTCGGCGGTGGAAGAATATTGATAAATTGAGGGTATCGAAGGTGCTGAACGGATTTATTTTGCAACGGTGAATAATGAAATTATTAAATTTATTTTTTGCGCAAATTATTCGATTTGAGTGTGCATGAAGCTTTTTAAATTTCGAAATTTACTTTTCGCACATTTTGTTCCATAAAACAAAAAAAAACTTAAAATTCGAAGTTAATTTGAAAACCTGCAAAAAAATTCACACGTGTTCAGAAGAGTGATCGGTTAATTTATATTTAAAAAAAATCCATCTCCGGGGGATTCCGTCGAACGACTTTATTTTCCATTAATTTGTTGTTAACAAATTGGAGTTATTATTACACCGAATTAATCTTGTCATCACCTTCGATACGCTCGAATTAAAAAAAAAAAAATGTTGTACCATCCAATCCTCCTCCCCTCTGAAACTTATGCGAAATGGCTACCTCAAATTTCGACGCGAAAGCCTCGATTTCGGTTTCCATTTTTTTTTTTTTTTTTTTATAAAAAAAAAAATTAATCGAGCGAGGTCAAAAAATCGCGGTGTATAAAAATTTCATTGGAATCGTCCCGCGCGATAATATTGACGAGACTCGGATGCGCCGTGTCGAAAAAAAAAAAAAAAAAAATTTTACGGTCGCAGGAAAAAGCCCATTGGCTTGGCGAGGTTTCCGAACCAGCTGGTTACCGCGAGCCTCACACTGGTGGAATCTTCGCTCGGTCGGGACCTTCCGCAGAGACTGCGGTCTCGAAGTCGCGCCGGTTATTGTACGAGAAATCATAAATCACGAGTTTATTGCCTCTGTATGCTAAATAGGATCGCGACGGCGAGTTCTTCGCCGGTCGACGTACGTGTACGCTTGCCCAGCTCGCAGTTCTCGCCCGAAACTTATTACAGTTCGAAGGTCCGTACGCGGCTCGCTGCGCCTACCTGAGGCGCAGAGAATAACTCTCCACTCTTGCAGAGAGTGTCACGAGAGAGAATTATCGTACGAGGAAAGACCATCGACCCACCAAACTCCACCGATCTCATTCCTCTCGAAATATTATATTTTTCGCGCCTTCTTTTTTACACTCGAAAAATCGTCACCCACGACTCCAAATCCATTTACGTTGGCATTTCGTTTTTCTGCGGTAAAAAAAAAAAAAAAATGTCAATACGATTCGATGTAAAAAAGTTTCGTAGTTTTAAGTAACCTTTTTTTTTTTTCAAGGAAACTTCCGTAATATTGTTGTGGGTGAAATAAAATAAGGTGTGTAAAATGAGCAAATGAAATTTTGTATGAAAATTATTTTTGAAAAAAAAAAGAAAATCTTCGTGACAATTGCGCGACACTAGACGCGAATAAATTGATTTTTGAACACGGTATTTCGAGCACAGGACTAACAAAAAATATCGCAAAGTTACAAAAAACAAAAAAAAACGTCAATACGACCCAAAGTAAAAAAGTCTCTAAGTTTTAACTAACCTTTTTTTAATTTTTAATTTTTTAATTTTAAATTTAAATTAATTTTTTAATTAAAATTTTTTTTTTTACAAGGAAACTTCCGTAATATTGTTCTCGGTGAAACAAAAAAGCTGTGCAAAACGAGCAAACAAAATTTTTCATGAGAATAATAATTTTCGAAAAAAAAAAAAAAAAAAAAAAAAAAAAAAAAAATACAGGATTTTGCGGTCAAGCACAGTTCCCCGGATGTTATCGGGACAAAATCGACGGAATCCGTTGACTTTATCCCGTGAGCGCGAGTGCGATATTCGCGCAGCCACGTCCACAGACTATCCGTGAGAGCGCTCGAATTAAATAAAAAAAAATTTAAAAAAAAAAACGACCTTAAAGTCAGACAAAGAAATTCCAACCGGCGAAAAAGGAGTCGAAGTCGAAGACCGTGGAAAGCTTCGGTCGGGAGGTGGAAGCTCGCTTCTCGCGCCGTTGGCACGACTTCGTTCCTTCCCCGCGCACCACAATGGAAATAAGAGCGAGGCCTGGGCGCGACTTCTTTCTCCCACCGTTCGTCAATGCTTCTTCGACAAATTCACCGGCTCCGAGTGAAAAGCTCCGCGCCCGGATCCTCCGATTCACCGGGATCGAAAGAACCATCGCAGCCTCCCTCGAGTCCATTAACCCAACGGGGCTTTTAAACTCGAAACTTTTCTTCGTCTGTGCCCGGTCGCTGTAAGGTCCACATACACACGAGAAATATCCCTTTCGCTGCTTTTCCATACCAGCATCGTCAACCGCCCGTTCCGCTCCTCCCCCAACATTTCCTCCCGAGCTTCGCCAATCCAAGCAGCGTTTCTTTCTCCGGCTGTCGATCTTTCTTTCAGCCCAAAGCTCGTAGCTCCTTTGCCTCGTCGCGAGAGACATTTTTCACTGAAATCCGAAACCACTCCAGCACTGAGGGACGACTGGGGCGGGACAAGAAAAATCTATTTTATTCTCATGATTTCGCTGAAACTAAATTTCTCGCGTGCAATACGACAGGAAAAAAAAAAAAAAAATAGTCTTGAATCGTGCGCATGCGTGGTTTTATTATCACGTGGGGAATTTGAATTTAATTATTCCCTGGACCGAATGCACTTTGGTGGGGATATCAAGTGTTTCATGCGTTATGGTTATTTTTTTTTAGAATCGTATAGTATTGAAAGGATCCTTTTCTCTAGGTGGGTTTTATCCTGCGCGAGAGCAAGGACGTTTTTCACCGCGTGTGATTTTTTTTTCTCACACTCGCCCGAACGTGACATTTTGCCGGTCTGGAAGTTTTCTAGGGAAATATTTATCGAATTTTCATATCGAATTGCGATGAATAATTGATGTTCATTGTGTTTTGAAAAAATGATTTTTTTCTCACACTCGCCGAACGTGACATTTTGCCGGTCTGGAAGTTTTCTATGGAAAAATTTATCGAATTTTCATATCCAGTTGCGATGAAAAATTAATGTTCATTTTGTTTCAAAAAAAAAAAAAGCTCGAGAAAAAAATCATTTTTTTCTCGAGCTTCCGTCTCGCAGTTTTTTTCTGTGCGTTTTTCGCCGAAATTCTCCTCTCCCGGGCCCGAAAGCCCGGGAGAGGAGAAAATGTATTTGTCGCGTCTCTTGGGTCGGTTGTCTGCGCTTTCAGGTGCGCGCAAGCTATCGGCGAACAGGTGGAGTTCCTGCGAAGTTGGCTGCGCGTGTCGCGAAAAGCTTCCGCGGCTCGAATTACGGCAAAGATCCGGGACAGGATGAGAGAGAAGTGGAAGCGGCGGACTTAAGACGTCATCTCTCGGGACACGAGAAGCATGCGAAATTGTAGATCGGCGAGGTAGATCGAACGGTTGGAAGCGTTATGGCTCGGGACTTCTTTTCTCGTTTCATCGTCCTCGGCCGCTTCGAAAACGGGAATATTTTTCTCCCGCGCGCGATACCAAACTCGAGGAAGCTCCCTGGTATTTGACTGGCGCGCGCGTCGCGTTGGAATTTCATTTAGTTTTGTCATATGCGAGAACCGATAACGAGAGTCACGTGTGTTCGGATCGCGTGCGAGATGCGCGCATGAGCGTGGAATTTTTATTTTTTTTTTCCTCGGCTCACAAGGAAGATTTTTTTGGGATTTTTTTCGGATTTTTTTCGGATTTTTTTAATCGTGAGATTAATTCCGGAATAATTGAAGACGTACACGATAGAGGTTAAAAAATAATTTTTTTTATGCCGCGCAAATTTATATTTATCTTATTTGAATAAGGATTTATTCAATCGAAATAAATATTTGTTTCATTGAAACATTCGTTTAAACGACATTAATATTTGTCATATTTAGACGAGATGTTTATTTTGATAAAACAAATGTTCGATTGCGGCGCGCCTGTAAAAGGTTTTTTTTTTTTTTTTTTTTTTTTTTCGTGACTACAATAATAACGCTGTTGTTTCATCTTGGCAACGAGGGTGTAAAGTGGCGGATTATCGACGAGCGGGAGGAAGAAATTTAGTGGCGGGTAAAGTTTACTTTTCCTCCCGTCTCATTCGGACGTGAGACTGGTCGGGATTTTTTTTTGAACCGTGGGAGCGAGCTGGTTCATCGTTGACTCACTCCAGTGTCGTTCGTCATAAATATTGTCACACGCGTGAAAAGTATCTGACAGGAAAAAAAAAAAAATTTATATATATATACAAAATCAGTAGAATTATTTATTTTCCCATTGATCCGCGCTGAATAAAAATGGTCACGTGCAGAAAAAAAAAAAAAGCTTCGCTTCATCACCAAACCAATGACATTACAACTTTTCCCGATGAAACGGAAGCTCGCGGGAAATTCTCGTAATCTGACTGCAGCGCGTGCGTTACGTTTTACGTCACGGACTCACCATTCGGTCAGTTCGTTCGCCGATTTGTAAAAAAAAAAAAAAAAAAAAAAAAAATAACGACAAAATCCTGACGGGCGATTTCATGGCGACGACTCGTTCGTTATGCGGTGCATCCACCGATGCAATATGTACCGACTCGTTAGTTGTGAATTTTGTGTCGGGTTATGCGCCGCGTAACGAACGGTCGGTCGCGACGAAGTCACCCGTCAGAATTTTTTTTTCAACACGGAAACGAGATATTACATTGTTGGTTCTCCCCAATGACGTCATAAAAATGTTCACATTTATTTTTAAAAAAATTCTCCCAATAAAAAAAAAATTATATATAAATTGGGGCGTTTGAAAAAAAAAAAAAAAAAAAAAAAAATTTTCTCGGAACCAAGCTCAAAAGTTTCGTTTAGATGTCAAAGTAGGCCTCTGAAAATATAAGGCCTTAATATTGATATTAAGTATGTGCGCATCGCACTTTTCGATTTCCCGTGAGAATAACACAGGAATTTTTTTTTTTTTTTTTTCGATTTTTGTAACTGATGAACCATAAATTGCGCTGCAATTCCCACGAGCTATTTCGGTAGAGAATTGAACGCTCTACAAAAAAGTTTTGATATTATTTTTCGATTAATCAACGTATTTAAAAGTTATTTGAGGTCAGAGTTGAATTCATTATTAATTTAGCCGTTTTCTTTATAATCCTTCGAATTCGATTAGTTTCAAGGTTTTAAAATGAATTGAAACTTTTTATTTAAGGTCTGTGAGTTAAAAAAATAAAACTATTATTTTTTTGTCAGTAAAGATTGCTGTAATTTTATTGAAAAACTGTTTTTAAATGGATTGCACGTAAAAAGAAGTTAAATTTTATTCGTGACCCGAAGAGTTATTTGTGTTGCTGCGTTTTCATAATTCAGACCAGCAGACAAATGATTTTATTTAACGTATATGTATTCACGACAAACAAATATTATGAATTAATTACATAAAACTTCTAACAATGTAAAAAACTATTACTTCTCATAAATTTGAATTTTCGGGGAACATTTTTTCTGAAAACAATATTTTTGCCAAATAATTCAGAAAAACGGCAAAATTAGTAATGAATTTGACTTTGACCTCGAATAACCTTTGAATGAGTTGATTAATCGAAAAATGATATCAGAGCTTTTTTTGTAGAACATTCAATTCCCTACGGAAATAGTCGATGGAAATTGCAGCGCAATTCATGGTTCATCAGTTACAAAAATCGAAACAAAAAAAAAAAACAATTTTCCTGTGTTATTCTTATGGGAAATCGAAAAGTGCGATGCGCGAATTCTAAATATTAATATTAAGGACTCATATTTTCACCGGCCTACTTTGACATCTGAACGAAACTTTTGAGCGTGGTTCCGAAAAAAAAAAAAAAAAAATTTCTAAACGCCCCAATATACATGTATCAGAAAATAAATAGAATTATTTATTTCTACCGTGACGTGCGCTGTGCAAAAATTGTCACGTGCAAAAAAAAAAAAAACACTTTACTCCATCCTAAAACCAATGACGCGTGTCCGTTTACAACTCTCTGCGACGAAGCGTTGGATCGTAGAAAATTCTGCTGACGCGAGTGCAGCGCGCACGCGAAACGTCTCGTGTATATTGCATCGCGTTATGCACCGTGCAACGAATGGTGCGTCGCCGTTAAGTTCGTCCCGGACGGAGGAGAATCGACATGAGTTCGATGAAAATTCAATGCTCCCTCGAACGGTAGGCGAGGAAGTCCGGATTAAAAATGGATTTCGTTCCGTTCATATTTCATCGGGTTCGAAGCTCGCGCGGAACCGATGGACCAGCGCCGAATGCAGCCGCGCGTCCCGTTCGACGCAAACATTTGCACCGAGCTATCAACATTTTTACCGGAACTTCGGCAACTTTGTCTTCGAATACGCGAAACCGCCAGTTCCGATAATCGACAATTTCGCTCTGAAGGATTTTTTAAATATTTTTTTTATTTCCGTTCAAACTTCCCGTTCCGTTTGATCGAACAAGGCGCTCCTCCGTATTTCCGTACCGAGCGGTGCGCTGCACCTGTGTTTTTTTTTTTTTTTTTTTTTTTTTTTTTTCGTTTAGCCTTTTCGTTTACATAATCCATACCGCACGATATGAATTCGCTATGAGGGGGGAGGGGGAGGGAATCGAGCTCATACCATCTCTGAATTTTATTCGCGATGATCGATCAAACGGCAGACAATTACAGCTTGCGGCGTTTCCTGTTTCGCGGGTCCCTCGATTCGCTGATTGTAAAATAAAAAAAAAGTATGTATTTTTATTCTATACTTTTTTAAATTTCGAGCGATCGGATATAAGGTTTTCAAAAGTCGCGAAATGTCACGGAAAAAACGTGGATATCGAGGTTATCGGAAAGTTTATTATTGTTATATTGTTTTGGTGCACGAATTTGGTGTAAAAATTTTTTTCATTTTCAAACATTCTGAAGATGTTTGAAAAAAAAATAAATAAAATGCCTTCGCGAGAGCGAAGAAGCAAGGTGAGAAAAAAAAATTAGTCGCCCACTCTATCATAAAATTTTCAATAAAAATTTCGTATAAAGACTGGGCACGATTTTCTTTACGGCGAGGTATTAAAAAAAGGCAAACTCCGTCCGCGCTAATCCTGGCATCTCATCTCGATCCCGTATAAACACCGATGGAAAAATAAATAAAATAAAATCGACTCGTCGATAAATATTCATGAGAAAAAAAAAGTGCGTGAAACTTCGATGATCGGACGATGAGCGATTTTTCGATCGTCGTTTAATATAAAACGCTAATCGAAAAGAAAGTCCGTGGCGACGGGAGCGTCGACGAGGTGACTTCTATACGGACTTTTATAGACTTTGTAACGAAATCACCGTTCACTCCCCCTCAAATGAATTTTAATGGAAAATATATTTTTTTTTCTTTTTATTTTCTCGTTCCAGGTGAGTCCGTAACGAAGTTTGCGATAGAACTGATCGTCGCCGCGTCAACCTCGACCTTCGACAAAGCGTAGCATCCGGTCTCGGCGTAAGTAGAAATTCCCGCGGGAAAATTCGATCCCCGAGAATATTCAAAAGTTTGCGCCTAACGACCAACTTTGACACGGTCCTTAATCCGGACAACTCAAGTAATATATACATATATATATTAGGGTGGGTAAAAAAAATTGTGTATTTTTTTTTAATACAAGTGACACGGAAAAATGGGTTGCTAGACACCTTGAAAAAATTCTCACCAAGCATGAACTCTTAATTTTAATAGGAAGATCCTCCGCATCGCAGTTTTGTATTTTTTTCTCAGTCCAATAGAAAAAATCCGTACCTCATAATTTACCGATTGAACGGAAAAATGTTTCGAGAGAATTTTTTCGGAAATTCAATGCTCTACAAAAAAAGGTATCTCATATTTTTTCCGTAAACCTCACCGTTTGAAAGACATTGACGATTCAATTTTGATTGTTTCAAGACAAATTTCATTTTTATTTATGAATTTTATAACTCGACGATAAATGACTTTTGCAAAATGCGCGACACAAATTTTCGTTGGAAATTGACTGCTCTATAAAAATGGTTTCTCATGTTTCGGCGATGAAATTCACCGTTCAAATGATATTCATCGTCGAACTTTCGTGTGTACGGATTTTAAAAGTTTTTTTATTAGATATTCGCAAAAATTTCTGAGAAAAAAAAAATACAAAACTGCAATGCGGAGGATCTTCCTATTAAAATTAAGAGCTCATGCTTGGTGAGAATTTTTCTAAGGTGTCTGGCAACCCATTTTTCCGTATCACTTGTAAAAAAAAAAAAATAATCAATTTTTTTTACCCACCCTAATATATATATATATATATATATATATATATTAGGGCCTATTAAAATTAAGAGCTCATACTTGGTGAGAATTTTTTTAAGGTGTCTCGCAACCCATTTTTCCGTGTCACTTGTAAAAAAAAAAAAAATAAACCATTTTTTTGACCCACCCCAATATATATACGCCTTTGATCCTTCGGATTCAAGCCATTGTTGCCGTTCCTATATGTAATAGTTAAACATTTTGAATTTTAGTAGGGTGAAAAAGTTTGAAGCTCGTCAAGGACCGTGCGGAGATACAAGTTCGAGTTGGCCCTATTTTAGCTGCGAGCTCCTCTCGCCCATCCTAACTTATTCCGTTCCGTCGCCTCATCGGAACACCTCCCTCGAGCTTGTAACGAGTTTCACGACGCCTCCGTCGGTCGAATTCACCTGCGTGTAAGATCCCTTCCGGTAACATTATACCCGTCAAGGAGAACAAATTCCCTCGGTACGGTGTATTAAAGTTTGCTTTCCAAGGTGAGTTATACCAGCGGGAAAACGCCGGCACTTCGCTTCCAGAGCGATCTCACTCGGGTGAGTATTTTGGTTCGACGCTGCAACGGGAGATTCGCTCCTTAAGGCTCCGGCTAGAGAAAAGATTTACGAGGACTTTTTTCATCTACCAATTACACGGACAATATCGACGCTCAAGACTTTCAAGCTCGCAACGTTATTCAGGAAATTCGACAACCTTCGGGTGGTGAAAAAAAAATTGGAAAAAATTTGGAGAACCTTGCACCGATGAAAAATAGGGTTCGAACGACCGAAGATTCGGTTCACTCGTTTGTACGTTGTGTACGATCGACTGGATACTCGTTTAAACGTCTTTTTAGTCGGGTTTTTCTTCTTTTTTTTTTTTTTGGGACGACGACGCGGAAATTTTTGTAACGCAAATCGGTCATTGAATTATGTTTTTTGGCAATTTTCTTTACGGTCGGCGGAATTCTTATTTTTTCCTCTGAAAAATTCGTTTCGAGAAGGGTTTTTTTTTTGTTGACGTGGAAAATTGACAATGACTTTGTGGTTTGAAATTTTTTTTCTTTTAGATTTTTTTTTAAGATGGCGTTTTTTTTTTCAATTGGTATTTTGGGAATTCAACAAACTTCGGGTGGTGAAAAAAAAATTGGAAAATATTTGGTGAACCTTGCACCGATGAAAAATAGGGTTCGAACGACCGAAGATTCGGTTCACTCGTTTGTACGTTGTGTACGATCGACTGGATACTCGTTTAAACGTCTATTTAGTCGGGTTTTTCTTTTTTTTTTTTTTTTTGGGACGACGACGCGGAAATTTTTGTAACGCAAATCGGTCCTTGAATTATTTTTTTTGGCAATTTTCTTTACGGTCGGCGAAATTCTTATTTTTTCCTCTGAAAAATTCGTTTCGAGAAGGATTTTTTTTTTGTTGATGTGGAAAATTGACAATGACTTTGTGGTTTGAAATATTTTTTCTTTTAGATTTTTTTTTAAGATGGCGTTTTTTTTTCAATTGGTATTTTGGGAATTCAACAAACTTCGGGAGGTGAAAAAAAAATTGGAAAAAATTTGGAGAACCTTGCACCGATGAAAAATAGGGTTCGGGCGACTGAAGCGATTTACGAGGACTTTTTTCATCCACCAATTACACGGACAATATCGACGCTCAAGACTTTCAAGCTCGCAACGTTTTTTTCCCTCCTGATCCAAGAATTCTGCAGCTTTTGTGACGAGCTGCGGGCTCGGTCGGTAATAAAAGCTGTAATTAAACGTTCGCGACTGCACCGCGATCAAAAAAGTTTTCACTTTTTACGACCAATCGTCCGCGGAGGTTCACAATTTTTTATTTGTTTATTTTCCGACCGCACGAACCGACTCTGGCTCTTCGAACCAAAGTGGAGACGAGAATTGTCGACGAGCCGAGTTTCGCGTTAAATTCTGAAGAAACGTGTTTTTCACTTATTTGACAAAAATTATTTTACGTAATTTCTGTGAAACACGGTTCGGCGGTGAAAAAAATTCGGAAGAAAAAGTTTGACAAATATCCTAATTATAAATTGACGGTAAACGTGCGTAGCTTTGAAAAATTAATAATTTCTGACATTTAAACGAAATATCATTATTTTTTTCTTCAACCAAAACCATCACACGATTATTCCCATTGGGAATTCAGACCTTCGGTTAATTCACCCGTCGACCAAAATAAAAATAACCGTCATAAAATGTGTCGAGTAAGATATTTGGATCCGGGTTTTCGGACCGGCGAGCTTTGAACAGTCGTGTATTCCAACCCACTCCACGTTCCGAATCTCAATTTTCCTTCGCGCAGGACTTTTCATTCTTTTTACAGTACCCAAAAAAAAAAAAGAAGAAATTAATCACAGATTTAATTTCCACGGTATTAAAAATCCACTTCGTTGACAAAAAAAAATCCCGAAAAAAAAAAACAATACTGAAATTAGCAAAAAAAAAAAAACAAAAAAAAAATAATGCGAACCCTCGCTGAAAGTAAACAGTCGTCAACCGCGCCGGTATTTTTTACCGACCGAGCTCCGGCCGAGGCTTTCGCGCCTCGCCGGAGCGGGACTTTACGACCCGTGTAATCAACCCCTTACCAAATACCCCGTAATCTCTCGCGAGCCGTGCGATCCGACCGATAAACGTTTCTACTTTCTTAACCGTCTTATTTTTCCATTCGCCACTCGCGCCACTCACGTACTATCGGGATTCGCATTGAATTATTTATCGCACGGCAAAGAGACGGGACAGGTCGTAGGTCGAGCAGTTCTCTCTACGTGCCACAGAAGTTTCAACGCCGTTGATGTATCTGCGGGCCATTCGGCGACCCTCCTCGAACTCCTCCCTTGGAGCGACTCGCGTAGACCTTTGTCATTCCCGAGGCGGTGTTAGAATGTCAACTTCAGCCGTACGTAGCATCCGGTTTTGGTGAAACACGGCGCGCGTCACGTCGAGGGTCACGGAACGACCCTTTTCCCCCTCAAACCCCGAGTTCGCGCGGTCCGTCGCGCGGCGTTTGTTCATAAATAATATCAACGTTCATTAGCCGAGAACTGGCTTCGCGGGGAGACGCCTGGGACGAAACAGCATCCGTGTCGCATCGCTCCGAAGACCTGCCTTGCCGACCGAGCGAAGTCGCCGCGCCCTCAGCCGTCCCGTAAATTAGCTCCGAGCTAATCGGTGACGACGTTACATCACGGTGTAGGATTGCAAGACCGAAGTCACTTGCACGGGGCATTCCGAGTCGGGGACCGCGTGTGCGGCTGAATAATTTTTTCCGGTTTTTTTTTGTATTTTTTTTTTTTTTTTTTTTGGACGACGAAGCGGAAATTTTTTTAACGCTAATGGGTCTCTAAATTATTTTTTTTGGCAATTTTCTTTACGGTCGGAGACATTCTTTTTTTTTCCCTTGAAAAATTCGTTTCGAGAAGGTTTTTTTTTTGTTGATGTGGAAAATTGACAATGACTTTGTGGGTTGAAATGTTTTTTCTTTTAGATTTTTTTTTAGGATTGGGGTTTTTTTTTCAATTGGTATTTTGGGAATTTAACAAACTTCGGGTGGTGAAAAAAAAATTGGAAAAAATTTGGAGAACCTTACACCGATGAAAAATAGGGTTCGAGCGACTGAATATTCGGTTCACGCATTTCCTATGAAATTTTCTATGAAATTCCTATGAAATTTATTCGCCCGACCGGAAGTTTCATGCAAAAACCGTCGCATTATTATTCACCGACGATTGTGACGATAAATTAATATTCAGTCTACGAAAAACATCAGAAGCATTTTGCGTCTCATTGTTTCGTTTAATTTCGCTACGAAATATATTAATTTCGATAAAAATGCATTCTCATATTTCATCGCAAACGTGCATTAAATCGAATGTCCAAAAAAAAAAAAAAACTGAATTAACAATTTTTTTTTATTTTTATAGCGACGAATAAAATCGACGAGATTAAGCGAGGTGGAATTTTGATTTGACGTGAAACTCCCCATATGTACGTGTGTAAAGCGCCGTACCGGTGAACGAGGGAGAAGGACGGAGATGCCGCGAGTCGAGGGCCAAACTGCCGGGGTGCCGCGAGGGACGAGGGAAAAGGGATAATTTACATTTTAATTGCGCGAAGCCCGGGCTTCGCCCGGTAAGAGCCGGGAGCTGGCCCAAAGTCGTCCCGGCGTTACAGAGCGAAGAGAGTTTGCACACCGGCTTCGCTTCCACTCCGCTGTACTACTAGTTTTACTGTTGATCTTTATACGCGGATGGGCGTGTGTACGCAACGCGCATTGGCCCGACGAGAGCGAGAGAAATTGGAGCAAAATCCCATCCCGAGGAAACTTCCGGTCTTATTATGTTTCGTCGGTCGGGGATGCTCTCGGAGTTTTTGCGTTACAGGATCGTTTTACAAGCGAAACGAATTGTACTCGCGCCTGTCGTTGTCGAACGATAATGAGAAACAATTGCTCACCTCGTCGCGCAAATAACGCGCTGCCGAGGGAAAAATTTCTAAAGGGAAAAGCTAATTATTATTTTTTGGAGCAACGGAGAGTGACGAGGAATGTGACGAATCGTTTCTGCTTCTTGTCCGCCAGGGGCAAAAGATGGGAACTTTTGGAGGGTGCAAGTGTTGGAAAGGAAGATGAAACCAGAAAATTGGGCTCATCAAACTCTTCGAGGAGGTCACTTTTCGATGAGCTAGTTTCTAGGGTTTTTTTTTTGGGCGCGAGAACGCGATCGACGGTCGTAATAAATTTCATTTTTGCCACATCGAAAAAACGATACCTCGAGGTACGTCTGTTAATTTTTTGAGATTTTTTTTTTTTTTTTCTTCATCGATCTACCGAAGAGTCAAATCTTCGTGGTTCGATCGGTCAAAAATCAGGTTAAAGTTCGCGACGATAAAAAAAATATCGTCGGTAATTTTCACTCCTACTCGCAACCGAAGCGCAGCTTTTTTCTTAATTTTTTCGTCGCAGCGCAGGGTGAATTTTAATTTGAATAGGATGATAAACGAAGGATCTTGCCTGTCGCTCGATGAGTCGAAATAACGTTCACATTTATTTATCCCTCTTATTAACAGTATAAAATATATTCTACCGGGACTTTGTATTTCCCGTACAAAATATAGCTGAATATTCGAATGACATGAAAATTAATCATCCTATCCCCGATTAAACGGAACGCAGTCAATGTACTTTGGACTCGTGAGACATAGAAATTGTCTTGCACGCAACACGCGTTGTCGATACGTCTCTCAGATGCAGCCGTTGCCCCAACACGCGCACCAGGGAACTTTGCCACTGCTGACGCTCGACTTGCGAGCTTTGCCACCGGGAGCTTCCCGGCTGCTGACGGAATTCGTTCTCTCCCTCTCGGAGTTCGTGGTGTCCAACGCGTCACCTCTGGTTCCGAAGCTCTCCTTAGTACAGTCGATACTCGGGCTCCTCGCGGTTCTGACGGAGCTCAGCGACGGTCTCTTTTTGCTGTTGAAATAGACGGAAACTTTACGATTCTGATCCTTCCGCGGTGATTCCTGACCGGAAGACGAGGATCTGCTCTCGTTCTTGTCCTCGAGATGCTCCGAGGTCGTCGTCGTCGTGGTCGTTGGACTGGACTTTCTCGATTTACCAGGAACCTTGTTGCTCTCGAGAGCGTCAACGTTGCTCGTCTGTTTCCTCAACTTTCTCCGTTGAGCGGCCGGCGACAACGGTCGTTTGTCGCTCGTCTGGCTTCGCTCTTTCCTGACGGTTTTCTTCCGTCTGACGCTCACCGGCGATCCAGGATCTTCGGGATCGTTCGCTTTGGAGTCCTTCGCCGCTTCGACCACCTCGTCCTCGTTGTTCGATCCGCCATCGATCGAGGTCTGAGTCTGAGCGGGAACCTTCGACGTTTGATTGTCGTAGAACATCCTCATCGCCGTCTGACCCGGAGAACAGAAAATTCCGCCAGCAGCGGGCACGAATGGAACGTTCTGATAGAGCTTCTGATGATTGTGCCCAATGGCGGTCGACGCTCCGGCTGGGATTCTTCTGACCGCGTCGACTTCGAAGCTTCCCAGAGCCGCGTTCAGACATCGCGGATTTGGCTGCTCGAATGACGTCACCTGAAACTCTTGGCGATTTTTGGGATTCGGGATGATTCGCGGGTCCACTGGTTGGCCGGTCGATGCGAGGAGGTATCGGTGCCGATCGTTCTCCATCTCATTGGCGAACGTAGTCGTCGGGGTCCTCGTTGGTCGAGTCCTCTCATCGGCGTTCAAGCGCCTCGCGAACGAGTGTGTCAACAACGGACTCGAATAATCGATCGGCTGCTGCACGGATTTGCCGTCGTTCACTTGAATCGAGAGTGGTCTCGTCGGTGGACCGTTGGGACCGTAATTCATGTAACTTCCGGCAATCGGATCGAAACTCTTGAGGAATGGATTGCTGAACAGTCTGTAGTCGATGGACGGTAACTTTGGTATCTCCGGTGTTTCCGGACTGTCGCGTCGTTGATCCCAGCTCGCCGGACACTTGAGAGTGACGTTCAGCTGGCTCCTGAAAGGCTTCGCGGCGACCGCGACCGGATTGTCCAGGGTATTGTCGCTCTTCGCGAATTTCTGAGATTTATCGGCGTTGAAAGTTCTGCCGATGTCGTAGAGCGAACTCTGCAGAGTTTCGCTGGTGAGATCCTGACAGGACAAGGATTTTACGAGCGGATTGTTCGAGCTTTGACGCGACGAGCTGTTGCCGCGGGAATTGTCGTATTCACGATTCATCTCGATCAACAGATTCTCGGAGCTCTTGAAGCTACCGCGACAGCTCGTCGGGTGATCCGGCGGATCGTCATTGCGGGCTGGAATCGCGCCGCTGACGCAGATATCCGCGGAACCCTTTCCAACCCCATCAATGACGTTATTGCCGGCTGCGAGACTCTGCTGAAGATGCTTGGCGGAGACCACGGTCGAGTTGGTTCTTTCGCTGCTGGAACTTCGTCCGGTGCCGTAGCTCTCGAAGAACGCAGCCGAGGGTGAGTCGTTCGGGTTGGTTGCACCGCGTCCGAACGTTTTATCGTTGGAATTCTGACGGGAGTGTTGAATCTTGGCGGGCAGCGGGGCGAAAAAATGTTTCGGACGATCGGAGCCGGGGAGGGCGGTTCCGCATGTGGAATCTTCGTATCTGCGAGGACCCTCGCCATTCCCGACTTCGCCACTCTCGCTCGCATCCCGACGGACCTCCATCCTGCTCCGGTGATTCTCCGTTTCGCGAGGAATCGCGTGACCGTCGCCGGTCGCGTTTCCGGTCGCAGCGAATTCCCAACCGTTTCGGGTGAACGCTTCCGCGAAAAGTCTCGATTCCGTTCCCCTGACCGAAATCGAGGTCTCTCGATAAAGACCGCTCGGCTGCTTGAGAAGAACGTTCTTCCGTTGAACCGGACTCGGTAGGTTGGTCGCGTTGCCGTCCAACGGGTTCGCCAGCCTGGACGAAACGCGGTCCTCGATCGGCGTTCCACGCGGAATGCTCGACACTCTGGCTGTACTCGCGGTTCCCGATGACTGATCGGACTGGCTCGACATGGCGAATAACGACGGCAGACACACCGCCGAAGCTTGGGCAGCGATGACGTCGCCTTGGTAGCTTTCCGACCCGGGAAAAACGGCAGCTGGTGGGAAAACACTGCTCTGCCAACCTACCGGTGTTCCGTAGGTGAGGTGGCTGTTGCGCAAGTTCTCCTCGTCGTAAATCCCCGGGCAGGGAGTCAGGAGCATCCGCTCCATCGGAAGGATTTCCGAGCGACCCGGTTCGCTGGCGTTGGGAAACACGAACGGACAATCGGGATAGTGGGAGTAACCGGAAGCGGAAGCTCCCGGCGATCCGTAGCGCCCCTGGAAGCACTGGTAGCCACTCCGATCCGTGCGAATCGAACCGGGATCGTTCGGACTCTTCGCGCTGTCCTTCTCCTCGGAGGAAATTATCTCCCGGCGCTCCTTGTCCTTCTTAAGCTCGTCCTCCTCGTCGACGACCGACAGGTCGTCGAACTCAACGTGCAGACGGTGAAGGCTGCTGTTCATCTTCTCCGACGATATCTTCTGATTCTCCGCGTTCTCTAAACGCTCCTCGCGGTCGGCCTGATTCTCCCGCGCTCCGTCGTCGACGGCGACGTCCTCGTCCGCCTCGTCACGGCTCTCGGCCTCCTCGTCCTCCTCGCCCGAATAATCCGAACAGTCCTCGGCCTCATCGTCGTCGTCTTTCTCGTCTTCGCTGCGATCCTAAAAAAAAAAAAAAAAAAAAAACGAAACGTCACAGCG